>JAQFZE010000216.1:0-33686 GCA_034695245.1 Dicyrtomina saundersi | reverse complement strand
CTTTTCCGGAGGAGGAGGAGGGGCATCTTTATCTTTAGCAGTTTTGTCTTCAGCCTCTGCTTCCGCCGCCGGCGCCGCAGCCTGAGTTTCTTTATCTTCTTGTTTGGCCTCACTTGTAGGCTTTTCTTCTTCTGCCGCTGCACCACCAGGAGCGGCCTCTCGATAAGGGTAAAATTCATTGGTGGATCGATGTAAAAATCGATCTCGATGCAGCTGCAGCATCTGCTGTTCTTCAACGAATTTCATTTTGAAGCTATCGCCATTTTCAGGGTCGTTCGAGAGTCCCGCCAAGAGACGCAGTTTTTGAATTCTCTCCCGCTTTTCAAAAATTTCCCGAGTCCCGATGATCATCATCATTTTGGAGGTTTTCTCACATTTGCAATTTGAGTTCGAATTCAGCAGGTGCTTTGTTGGGTTGACGAGGAAAGGTCGATAGGGTTTGAGGGAAGTTACGTGGGGGGCGAGGGAAGGAATCAGGTCGAGCTCAACTTTGTCGCTGAAAAGCAAACTATTGTTAGAAAAATTATATAATTCAGAAAGGGGTTTGTACACAGTAGTTTTGGCGGGTTAAAAATTCAAAAATTTAAATGATATTGAAACTTTCTATTTTTCTCTAATAGAAATCTCAACGTTTTTACCGTACTTGTAATGACGCGGGAGTTTGTATTTTTTAATGGGATATTTGATAAGGTGTCCGCACTTTGCGGAGACATATAAACTTTCAGGCACTTCTGGGAATTGGAAGCATCTCCTCCATTTTCGTCGATTGTTCTTGAGATGATAATCCATTTTTACGATTGAAATTGAAATAATGCAAGGAGGTTATTAGTGGAATGCGTTCAGTTACAGCTCATAGTTCATGCAAGCCATCTGCAGTCGGCAGCCGCAGTTAAATTATCATCACACTTCTGACGAAAACTGAAAACGGTTCTCGGGCCTCGACAAAAATTAATAAAATTGTGAAAATTTCAATCTATTCAAATTAAGCACCTTTTCAATTTCAAAAAAGATGATTTCTGTAATAAACTAGAAGCAAAAATCACGGTTGGCGGGTTATTGGCCCTTTTTAATTACCTAATCATTTTTTAAATTTTAATTTCCAAAATCTCACAGATAAAGAAAGAAGGTGTAAAACAATGTTGTTTTGAAAAAAATATTAATTTGAAATAGCGGATACAAGGATTACCAAATCGGATTGTTACAAGAATGTCGATTAAACCATGACGCCTTTTTACATGTTTACGACACTGCATTCGTTGTATATGTTGCTGACTTTGACGATTGCAGATAAGACATTTTGTCAGCTATTTTAGGGATATTTCTGCAGTTTTCATCTCCGGTTTAATGCCATAATATTTAAATGACCATCAATATAGGGATACTAAAATGATATGATTAAACAAATAATTAATTTAACCAGCAATATATTATCTAAAATTTTAGAAACGAAAAGTTTTTCTTTAACAAAAACGCTTTACAATAATGCAATGGGCGTATTTATTAAGAATTTAAATTTCGAATAGCACCAATTTTGAAACAAATTGATTTGCATTTAAAAAGTAGATAAGGGGACGTCTGTGCTTAAGAATTTCCGCATTGAGAATCAGAAAATGATATGTACTTAATGTTCAATTGTTTGCCATGGAATTAAAAGTGGTGATCGTGTTAATGCCAAGGAACTAAAAATTCGAAACGTCGTCTTCGTCGTCAGTCAGTTCTAAAGAAGCATAATATTCATTGTTACTCAAGAAAAGTTATCCCTGCACTCAGTTATAGACTGTGCGTAGTTTGCAACTCAAAATAAGCTATATAAAATAATAATCATGTTTTTTTCATTGATGAATTCACACTCACACGTTGCCCCTTTTCTTGCTGTACATTGACTCATTTCGGTTCGGTTCGGCCACCACTATTAAGTACCTACCATGACCCTATACTAAAAAGCGTATACAAATTTCGGCTCCGTTTCCGGTCCCGGTTGTATGAGTATGTATTCTGCAAATATAAATAAGGCTAAATCGAGGGGACGAAATTAATTATTATTGGTTAATTAATTGCTAAAGAAAAAGGTAAACATTACACGCACAAAAAGCAAACATTTTTAGTTGAATGATTTCCATCCTTTACTAATAAAGATGTAAATTAGTTAAAAGTAGGTATTCCGTGAGCTATTTAAAAGGACCTTTTGTTTTACTGCTTTTCTAGAGCCTTTAAAATTTAAAGTGGCTACCGTATTTTTTACATTACTATTTACAATTGTTTAACTTTTCCTCCAAACTGTACCACTACAAAGAACCCACTGGGGGTTAGATTCGCCCCTTGCAGGGGGACGTTTGAGTTGGGACAAGGGAAAATCCACCAAAAGAAACCAGAAAGGATGTTTGAGCAGTTGGAGTTTGCAGTAGTGAACAGTGAGCAGTGGTGTCAAGAAACTGAAGGAAAATAGAAAATAAATTCAGTGCTTTTTGCTTGGGCTTTTGGTTTGGGCCCACAACAACACGCAACACGCCTCTTCCGTTTTGGCCTACACCACAAATCTCTAAAAACTACAATTTCTACGTGCTACATACAGCTACAATACGTGCATACTGCACACTGCACAGTGAACACTGAACAGTACATTTAATTTAGATTTGACTATAAACTAAAGCGTAGCAACTTCTTTAAACCCTTCAAAATGTTGCAGCTGTAGCTTTAAAATATCAGCTCCACATTTACTTACACATCACCCCAATAAAAAATATATATTAAAGTACTAATAATTATCATATTTACGTGCGTGAAAACGATACATAGTATAGCGTGACTGTCTGTAGGTATATACAAAAATACAAATATAAAAAACGCATGCGAACGCGAACGAGATTTTTTGTGCACTGATAGTTGATAGTGAGTCAGGGAGTGAGATTCGAATTCGATATTCCTCGTTCTCTTTCTGTGTCTGTCATCCTAATAAATAATTCGTTGGATATCGTCAATTTTATTAGGATCATATTATAGTAGACAATCAAATAGGAGGTGGTAGGCTAGACAATAGATATAGCCAATTATTTTTGGGAAAGATTGCAGATCGGCATCGAATATTTTGATTTTGATTTTCATTTATTGTTATGTGTGAAAATTTAAAATCCGCTTCCGTATTTAATTGCTGATGAGTCAATCAGTTGATTGTTGATTGTGAAGTGCCTGCCTGTGGCAGATACATCAAATATATAATAATTACTGGTGTCTGTAGAATTCAATTGCCTGTTATAGCAAGCCAGTCTTTAAAGAATAATAATAGTTGAAAGTTTGAAAGTTGAAACAAGTTGGTGTTGAGTCTGTTGAGAGAGAGAGAGAGAGGAGAGAGATAGTTGTCACAATAAGGAATTAAAGAGTTAAATTATGTCTCACCAAACTGGAATTCTAGGTATGTTCAACATTAAAATTTTCTGTTTACAAACATAATTTGGATTGTCAATTGTTTTTGTAAGGAATTGATGGATAAAGTTATTGTATGTAATAACATAGCGATTTCTACCCCAGACGTACTTAGATGGTAGAAATCACAGAATTAATGACTTTTGAATGACCGATTTAACTTTTGAACTAAACTATTGTGATTGTTAATACTCATTGCAGCTAATGAAGAACTACGCAACTTTTTCGGGAAATGTCGTGGGGGAAATGTTCGGCTAATTAAGATAAAGATTGAAAATGGTAAGTATATAGTTTTGGGCTGATTCTTTCAATTCACTGCACTTGTTAACTGTTGAAGCGAAGCATATTATTAGTATGACTATATCAATTTATCTTATAAGGTGTATGTGCTGTATTTAGCTGTTTGCAGTTGATAGTTTGTGACTTTGTTGTAAACTTAAAAAGCATTAAGCAATGGAGGTGTCGTTTTGGCTATTGGAGATTGGCGTTTGATAAAAAATAATATTCAGTAATGTTTATATAATATGTAAAAGTTGAAACTTTGAAAATCTGAATATTATAGAGGAACTCTCGCTGAGTGAATTTGCTGAGCCCAAATCAGATTCGTGGGAAAAAGATTATCAGAGCATGATTATTCCTGTCTTGGCCGAAGATCTTCCTTGCTACATCTTGTTCAGGTACATATTTATTGAACAATATTAGAGATTTGCTAGATCGCTATCCCTGCTAAATCTTTATCTTTTGTTAGTATTTGAAATTTAATTTGTTTTTGCATAATTGTAATAGTTGAAATACATGATTCATCTTAAGAATTATATTGTCGCTATTATAAATGTCGTTCGTGCAGAATATTATATTATTATACCCTCAATTATAAACAGGAATTTATTGGTGATTTTCTCTTTTATTCTTGAAGCTTGTACTTAAATTACTGTATTAAATACTAAATTAGAAATTAGAAGGAACGAGAACGGAACCTCAATGATACATTTATTGTTTTTTTTCAAAAAAAGAAAGCTTTATTTATATCCGTGTAGTTTTCTAGATTGAAGGAAAATGTACAAACTCACATATCTTAATTTTTAATGCTGTGATAGATAAATAACTTATTTTACACTTGTATATATTTTCAGGTTGGAATCCCAAACAAATACAAGTTACGAATGGCTTCTTTTTACGTGGTCTCCGGACTCCAGTCCTGTTCGTCATAAAATGTTGTATGCATCGACCAAAGCAACTTTAAAGCAGGAATTTGGAGCAGGTCAAATTAAGGAAGAAGTTTTTGCTACAACTTTGGTACTAAATACATTATTGTACAGTTTTTGGATCACTTAATTATTACACATTTTTAGCCATCTTCTCACCTTTTTGTATTGCTTTAAATTAATGTCATTTACCTAACATAAATTTAATAGGAGGAAGCATCATGGAATGGTTACCAAAAAATTAAGAAAAATCGTGATGCTCCTGTCCCTCTTACAATGGCTGAGGCAGAGCTTGCAGAGTTAAAAAAATCGGACCCCAAGACAGAAATTAGTATTGACACGCGTCACCAAACACTTCAGGGGGTTATGTTTCCACTCACTTCCCAAGCGCTGGATGCTCTAGCAAAATTTCGAGATAAGCGACTAAATTATGTTCAGCTTAAGCTCGGTAAGTCTTATTTATTTTAACATAATAATTATTGAAAATTATGTATGTTACGTATGTTTGTCCATAACTGGTACTGGTACAGTATTATAACTGATAGTAAGTAATAAAGAATTAAGTACGTTATTAATTTTACAGACTTGGACGACGAAGTCATTGAGCTGTCTGGTACAGCAGATACGGATATTGCGCAGTTAAGCAAACGGGTTCCAGAATCAAATGCCCGCTATCATCTGTTCAACTTCCCACATTCGCACGAAGGCGATTATATGGAGAGTTTTGGTAATAACTAATTTAATAAAAAAATTTGTGTTTGCAGTTTAAATGTGTTTTGTTTATCAGAATAGTAATGCACAAATTTCTTAGAAAATTATGCAGAATGAATCTTGTTGTATGTGATTTTAGTTTTCATCTATTCGATGCCCGGTTATAACTGTAGTATAAAAGAGAGAATGCTTTACTCAAGCTGTAAAGGCCCTTTTATAGCAGCAATGGAAATTGACTTAGGCTTAGTCATGGATAAAAAGGTCAGTGACATTGTTTCTTTAAACTTTTGTTCTGGAGTTTTTGTTTTAAGTCATATACATATCTTCTGTGAAGGACAAAAATTACCCATATCCAATTTAAGCTAGAATCAAAATGAGCTATTTCATAAAACAAAATGAAAAACATGCGTAAAATGTTAATTAGGATTTGTTCAAAAGCGTAAAGTTTTCTATTTTTTCATGTTTTTCAACAAAGTAAAATGCCCTATTTACATGTTTTTGAAAAGGTGCAAAATGTTCCAATTTCATGTTTTCGAAAAGGTGCAAAATGTTCTAATTTCATGTTTTCGAAAATGTGCAAAAATTTCTAATTCCATGTTTTTGAAAAGGTGCAAAACGTTCTAATTTCATGTTTTCGAAAAGGTGCAAAAATTTATAATTCATGTTTTTGAAAAGGTGCAAAATGTTCTATTTAAATGCTCTCAGTTGATATTGTTTTTAGCTAAAAATGGATATGGGTCATTTTGGTTCTTCACAGACGATATACGTGGCATATAAGTAGGTGGACATAGAAAAAAGAAATAATAGTCAGCTTCGAAAAAACCAAAAACCATGGTCTTTAGAAGCCATTAAAATTAATTATTAAAGTGATACTATTTATATAATTTCAAATATGTACATAGATTGAAATCGACAATGGAAATGAACTCACGGAAGATTTTCTTCGGGAAGAAATTCATCCAACAAAAAGTCTGAATCGGCCAAAGTTTGCTAAACCTAAAGGACCTCCAAATCGTGGTGCAAAGCGTCTTACTAAGCCCAACGGCAATGATTCTAACCTTAACGAAGAAACTACTGACAAATCTTAAAATTTGGTGTTCGAAAGCTATGCTATATAATTTATGAATTTGAGAAACTTTTACCAAACAATATTATTATTACCAACAAAAGATAGAAATTGTTTATGATTTCATTCATCAGTTAAATTAAGTCCAGAATGCAATCAATTTTAACTTTAGCTTTAAGTAACTAATCTAATTTATCTATTTTGTCAATTGTGAGTGAGTACCAAGTAAGTAATTAATATTGTAGCTCAATTGACACCACTTTTTGTCCAGTTTTTCAATTTAAGACGTATCAGATCAGGAAATGAGTTTTAAATCATGTGATTACTTCCTAATAGTAAAATCGCATCGTAATCGTGAACCGCAAGTTGTTATCGGAGTTTAATGTATCACGTCTCTAGCATTGTTAGATATTAATTTGTACTAACTTTCTCAATGTTTCAACGATAATAGGAAAAATAATATTAGTAAAAATTAATCACGTCTAAATCCAGAAAATTTGCGTAGATAAATATTTATTTGTTTTATTTTTGTTGTCCTACACTAAACACAACTAGAAATGGTATATTTTGCGTTTGCATTACAATGTTTTAAAGAATTCTATGGAAGAACTTGTGTACGTAAGTACATATTAGGGCATTAATTAGGGGTCGTAGTTGTTTTGTAGATAGCAAAATTATTACTTCAATTTATAATAATTAGTTTGCGAAAAAAATGCTACTTCAGTAAACTTTTGACTAGTTCATAAGTTCCAAAAAATATAGAGCCGCCAAAAGAAATCCATAAAGTTCTTGGAACAGCACCGGCGAAGAGTCTGAAATAATAATTATGATATTAATGTAATTTTGTAATTCATGTGAACTGTGAATTCCACTGCATTTTGAGCTTTTAAACTAAAGTCAGCATTTATAATATAAAACAAAATTTTAAAACGTAAAATATTAAGATCTCGTTAAATCTCGTTTACCCAGACAAGCCTTGCCGAGCATAAATAATTTTCCATACAGTAAGAATCCCACCCGTGGCTTCAACGGAACTTGCCTCAGCTAAAATAATTCGGGTTTTGGCCACGTCCAGGGGGGTTGTCACAGCTGCTGAAATCCCACCAGCTACTGCACCACACAAGGAACTCTCACCTGGAGAAATTTCTCGCTGTTGCTTTTGCCGTAATTTGATTTTCAAAAATTCCCATAAAGGAAACTGAATGATTGAAAAGGGAATCTCTCGAAAAATTGTGCTAACATAGCCTCTATATAGTCCCTGCAAAAAAAACAAATGTTATATAGAAACAAATTTTAGGTTGGACATTATGAGATCGGATGGTTTTTGTAAAACTAAAAATGTTATGTAAAATCAAATGATTTTTCGTTGTGCTTATGAGTAGTAATATCAAAACATGTATTACTAAAAAACCTTCGTTTTTCCTAATTTCGGTTAAGATTTGCGAAACCCCTTTTGCACCAAAAGCCTGCCGTCTCTGCTTCACAACTTCAACTGGAACACGAACAGTGCAGGCTGCCTACAAAATCAGAAATTATTTTAATACTAAAAAAAACTAGTTATAAAATTTCCATATTCTTAATTTATTCTATAAAACAAAATACAGAAAAATTATTTCATACGATTTCCCCAAGTGAAGCTGCAGTCATGTGCACCACCGGATGGTCTTTCCTCCCAGTTAGTTCAGTGAGCAAGTCTTTAGTTGCGTCATAAGTACAGAAAAATAGGGCAGCTAAAAATAATTGAAAAACGTCAAATTAAGTAATCGATTAATTACACAATTTTGCAACTTTCGAAAACCTGAAAACCGTCAGTCAACCGTTGCGCTGCGTTGCCTGGATTGTGGTTCAGGAAAAGTTTTACATAAATTCGTTACAGGTAAACAGCATTGAACCGTTTTCAGAAAAGTTTTTATAAAATCTTTTTATTTTACAGCATAATTGAGCATAATATAACAGTTTGATCAGAAAAGGCTCTCACCATTTGGAGCAGAGCCTAAAAATGCAGGGCCAATCCCCCTGTAAATCCCATAAAATCCTCCACTTTTCCAAAAGCCTCTAGAACTTTGAAGGCGTGTTTTAACTGTGTCCAAGGGAAATAGTATTACATCTACTGCTGTCCCTGCGAAGCTCCCCGCCTACAAATAAAACAAAACAGACACAATTTATTAAAATTCCAATAACTGCATGTTCGGTACTTTTCAAAGTTTAGAGATATAGAGAACATGTATATTTTACATTTATATACTAATCACATTTCAACAGTAAAATTATGTACTTCTTGCTTGACTTTCATTTAAGTACGTTTAATTTACAATTATTCATGTGTAGGTAGATACTTACAATTAATGAATGCGTGTAAGACTTTGACATTTTGATGCATTCTACGCTATTAAGCAGTACCTCCTTTTAACTGCAACTGAATGATTCAAACATTAAAATTAAAAAATTGGACGTCTTCTTCAGTTCTGGGCGCTTGAAATAATACACGATTTTATGATAAGTCATTCAATGATAACGATAAAAGTAAGAGATAGGTAGTGTGATTCTGATTGTGGTTCCAAGTAGGTACTTATGCTTTAATACAGAAACACAGCTAATAATAAACTTAAATGCATTTAAGTTTCAAGCAATAAAAGTCTCACTTTCAGTCTTTTAAAGATGTTTCACTTCGGTTTCAAATGGCAAACAAAATCTATAGGTGGATAATTAAGTTTGGTAAAAAAAAATATTACTAGCTAATTAACAAGTTACAAAAAGGAAAAAAGACAGCTCTAACGAGGCAAAGTAAAATTTGGAAGTAAAATCCAAATATGAATAGGTAATTCTCAAAACTGTTGTAACCTAACAGTTACAATTTTTTGCGGCTGCTGTTTTGTATTTATCATGTGTTTTTCAGTACTCACAGTCGGTAGTGCTAAAAACACCACACCACGCCACACGAAACTTATGACACCGTGCCCCATATATTACAATTTGTTGTTGTATTGTATTGTTTTTGAAGGAGATCCCGTAACATGAAGTCACTGACCAGGCCACTGATAGCCCCATTGCAGAACGATCCTCTTTTCTATGAACATGTCTTTATTTATGAAAGTGGTTTTGTTCACTCGTTATAAAAGCGTGACCAAGAACGAGAAACTTTTGCACTAAACTTTCAATTTAATCAAGAACATCACCCATGAGTACCCAAACGGACTGGCGCGGGTCCAGGGGGGAGGGCAACACGGCATGGCCCCAAATTTGTTAAAAATAGGCTATCATAAGGGCAATTAAACCAAGTTGGTCCACTTATACTAAAAATTAAAAGAAATTAAAATAACATGATCCTGAAATCATGTAAATCGAATATTTCAAACTTTTCAAAAACGTGCTAATAGTAAATTTTGCACACTTCAAAAACATAAAACTTCAAAAATAGAACACTTTGCACTTTTTAATAACTCTTAATAATAATTAACATTTTAAGCATAAATCTCATTTGTTTTACAATAGCTCATTTTTTTAATTCTAGCTAAAATTAGATTGGAACCATTTTGATTCTTCACTGATCACGTGTATTGCCCACCCCAGAAAATAATTCTAGATCTGCCCTTGCACAATGGTAACTTTTATTCCTTGCTCGGGCCACACTGCCACAGGGCAAATTCTAGCAACTGAATTTAGGATTAGGGGCAATTCCGCTTAAGCAAAAAAGCAAAATGTGGTTTTCAATCTTTTTGGGGTTACTCGGCATTACTCGCGACCCCCATAATTGACATTTGTTTCTGTTTTAGATATATCCAGCATTGTCTTATAAAAAGGAGGACTATAGAAGCAGTGGGGACTCAAGAAACAATAAATATTACTAATCACGCGAACAGATAATTATCATAAAACCTGAAACACTACATACAAGAATTAACGAAATGCTTCGCCAAGATACCAGAACTAGAAATACATGTAAACCCAATAATAAATACATAATGAACAATTTAAGTCAATTGTATATTATCACACAAAATTTAACACATTCTCCGGTAATAATTACCTCCAATTAAGTCTCCCCAAACATCAACACGTTTAGATCCGACAGCCGCGACGCACTGGAAAGTTGAAGCAGATGCAATATCAGCAGGGCTTGAAAAACAATTTGGAAGTCTCACAGCCCCCCTTCAAAGTCGAGGGGTCAAATTCTTTGCAGACAGGAGGGTCAAAGAAAAACAGCTGGACTACGTGGATCACACCTTCTTAGACGAAGTGCCTACGGACTTGGAGCTTTTGGACGGTTGTGAGCACATTTACATTAGGGAAGCAACAGAGTCTGAACAAAATTTGGCAGGTCTGTGTTCAATTTAAAATCAAAGCAGCCTGAAATAAATTATACAGAAATATCTGTACAGTAGTCATTTTATATACTTAAGTATCATTAAATGCCACATACTTATTTTGTTGTATACCCCATAGACAGATTAAAAAAGACTAAAAAGGAAGTCATTTATGAAATCCTGGATCATGACGGGTTTCGTCTGTATTTTGTGCGCACAAAATCCATCTTATCAACGAATGAAAGGAGGGCTCATGAAGACAGATTTGAGTTCACATGGTATGACTATCATGGTCACGAAATAATAGGGACGAGTGGGAAAATCGAGCCTTGGTGCAATTGCAGCGGTGTAAGTAAATATTTTTATTTATTTCTGACCCTATTTTGGGGTTACTTTTAACTATGACCGCGAAATAGTGTCAAAAATGAGTTTTTTGCCAAAACAATGACCACGACGTTAATCAGCAGAGAATTTAAAAAAAACAGGAAATAAGAATTGTGCTGCCATCAGAGCATCCAGAGGATGACACCCTCATCGGGAGTGTGGAGACAAGTGGATGCTGCTGTTGTTTTAGGTGTCGACCCAGATATAAATTGACCACCCATGGTCACACCTCCTACAACGTTGTTGGCTTCAAAGGGAAGTTTGTCCTGTGCAAGTCGGAGGAGCAGTCATTGGAAGAATTCGAAATTATCGATCCAGATGACAACGATCTTGTTGGGACAGTATTTAAATTGCACTGCCCAGTCGATTTTACTCACCACGCCAAGCTCCCTGTGTACAATGAGTCCGGAACAAGAATTTCTCCCATCATCGACTTTAATGGATTTGCAATTTATTTCAAGACGAGTGAATTAGGAGCCGAGACAAAAGCAATGTTAGTATGTGGAGCTTTTCTACTGGTTAGTATTTTCATTTGCAAATAGTCGTGTATCATGAGATGATTTCTGTTTTAATTGTTCGAAACAATTTTATTATATTTTAATACAATTTTGAATCCTGACGTGGTATATAATTTGTTACAATAGAACGAAAATTATTTTCAACCAAAAGAATTCTGTAATGCT
Organism: Dicyrtomina saundersi; assembly: GCA_034695245.1. Lineage (NCBI taxonomy): Eukaryota > Metazoa > Arthropoda > Collembola > Symphypleona > Dicyrtomidae > Dicyrtomina > Dicyrtomina saundersi. Next base: position 21,913 of record JAQFZE010000216.1, on the reverse strand, counting down.
GGATTTTGCTACACAGTGATTTCTATACTTCTAGTCCTGTCAATATTCGGATTTGGGGCACTTGGACTTTTGAGTTATTTTAAAGCTTAGACTAGAAACAATAGAATCCCTAAATATACTTGTAGTTATTGTATTAATTCGTGTAAAGTTTTAAATAAAGGCTTGCTTTCTATCCTTACTTCGATAATTTAGTTAAGGTTTTGAATTTTGAATATAGTACTACGCGCGGGTCTGAGAGGTCAAAATTTAAATAATGCGCGTGGCGCCCTATTATAAGATATACGGTAAGTAAATTTTATATTATTTAGGACGCTACAGCGCTACTTCTCCTGTAAGCATTTTTAGCTAATTAATCACCTGGGGAATTGTGAGATTTTTTGAAATTTTTTCATACAATACAAGTTTAACTGAATTATGTGATGTTTTATGTTACCGTAAATACTTGAATAAGGGTTGAGTCCCTAATAAGCACCGTGGTCTCTAATACACTCTGGTCTCAATCAAGCGGAGGGTTATAATTCCTCTAAGCATATTACTTAGAAGTATTAAATAATTTAAAATAGATGAATTATTGTAAGATCACGATGCGATGTAGTTAAAAGTTATCTCGAATGTACATCATTCTGACAAATGTTATAAAAAACCAAAAGCGGTGTCTCTAAGCCGCTTATGCATAATTTTGTAGGAATTAGTTTCATAATTTTGACCTTACATTTTAAAAAGTTAATTAAGCGAGATAAGGTCGAATAAGCGCCGGGCTGCGACTCCAAAAAATTTAATAAGGGCCAGGGGGGCAATTTATGTATTTAGTGTGTATTAGTGGGTCGTGGTGTGTGTAGCACTGCTAATCAAAGCCCGGGAAAACGAAAATGTGAATATTTCGTCATGCTGGAATTGGATCTGAAATTCTGGAATTTGGCTGGATATTGGATGGTTGAATCCGCTGGATTTGGAACTGATTAACTGGATATTCAGTTTTCAAAAGATCAATGTGAAAATATTTGTTTAGGCTCATAATTTAAAACTCGTCTTCTTCTTTATTTTTAAACAGTGTGTTTCGACTTCTAATTATTGTGTTTCTTAGGGTCGTGAAAGTTAAAGTAAAATAGTTACCTAATTATTTAGTGCCGACCTTTCAGTTGTCAGTTGTTCCTGGTCCTGGTCAGTGATTTATTCATCCATAACACAATCAAAAATGTAAGTATTTAACGTTAACATCGACTACATTTATTAATTTGGTTCTGCATAATTAGTTGAAAGTGATGTACCCAAACTGCCAAAAAGGGTCTTTTCAGTATTCTGCCTGCCTATACCGGCCTAAGCCTATAACTGGAAAATGTGTCATTTTTGAAAGTAAAAGTGTAACAAAATATGAACTACTTAACCCCGTCTGATGTTGGTCGTAGGTACTTGGGTTATCGTTAGTCACCAAGTGGATCATTTTAAAACGATCCACTTGATGAACAACTGTTTGTGCAGCTTTTGTCCCACTTGATAAATTTTTTTGTATAACTCAGTCAGTTGTATTTAAGTAAACTTACAAAGGCTGTGCATGAATTAGTACTGTGAACCCTGGATATATTTTCAAATCCCTGAACTCTGGACCATAGTCAATTACGCATTAAGCCCCACTATTTTCCTTTAAAACTTATTAACTACCATTCCATACCACCACCATGTGGACCATCTCATAGTTATCAGATATGATGTTTAAGATGTTTTTTAAAATATTTTAACTTTTAAGTATACTCAAGTTATATTATGAAACAATGAAATAAATCGAATTGCAACACAATTTAATTTAAACAGCTGAAGCTAATAATTTTAAAGCTTCATTAAAAACCCGATTTGGCTTTGTTTTCGTAATTTAAAATACGCAGTCCATTGTATTTGGGAAAACTTTTTATTTTTAAATTAAAATTATTTTAATTATCACAGATACAAGAAATCGAAGGAAATCCACCAAGTTAGTCAAGATGGGTGTCTCGATCTCAAAACTGATGAACAAGGAGTATGATGAAACTCTAAAAGTGGATGACACAACATTGTACTATCGAAAATTGGAAAAATTAAAGGAAGAAATGACGGGTTGGGAGCGTGTTAAAGCCATTTTTGAGAATGAGTGAGTAGAAATACTAAACATAAAATGTCTATTCATTTAAACACAATATTTTAGCAAACTGATGTTCTGGCTATTTCTAGAACTGGAAAACAATAGTGCAAAATAAATTACTTATGTAATGATACATGTACAAGTAAATTGTATATATTTTAAATGGGGTGTGAAAACGTAATTTAATTCTGTTGCAGTGTTTACGGCGAAATGAGCCCCCAACTGCAGCGATGTAAGGATGCCTCTTTGGTATCTTGGATTGCAGGAATGGCAATTGGAGGTTTTGGTAGGTCAAGAATTACTGCTCAGGATTTTAAGCGTAACAATTTGCACGAAAAATTTGAAACACCACAATTTGCACAGGTGAGAGACGCTGCACATGCGATCGTCAGACAAACTACCGCAGGTTCAAATTATTTTCCTAAAATTTAAAATTCTATCATCAAAGTTAATTTCAGTTTTTAAAAAATTCATTTTGATTTTGATGATTTTTTAGAAAGCACTTCAAGATAAAATTGTCCTTGGATTTGGAGAAGGTGCTTTCAAAATTGGGTGGAGACTTTGCTTGTTTACCTTCATGTTTACGTAGGTGCTTATAGTATTCGCATTATTATTAAAAAAATCATTTAATGAACTTGACCCGTTTTGCCAAAAAACGAGATTTTGACTATTTTAAAAAATTACTTTGGTTGCACTTTGACCTTTACCATTCAACACAGTACGTGTCCAGTTAAATACTACACTTAACGCAAATAATCTCATTTTTTACAAAAATGGACTTGACCCGTTTTGCCAAGAAACTTTGTATTGTTATGTCCATAAATAATATTGGATGATTTGCTATTTTGAAGGATCACATCTTCCTGCATAGCTGCATACCGTGGTAAGTCTGGCATAGCGGATCAAGTTGGTGGAGGCTCAGTTGCTGGTTTTCTTTACAAACTTCGGGATGGGCCTAAAGCTTCCATTTCTGGATTAGCTGTTGGTATGAATATATCATATTATGTTGTATTCTTAACCCATTTCGGCTGTGAAGATGAACCAAAATGACCCATATCCATTTGTATCTAAAAACAATATTCACTATCTATAAAAATATTGAAATATGTCTTGAAAGCATTTAAATAGAACATTTTACACTTTTCAAAAACATGTAACTTGAACATTTTAGACTTTTCAAAAACATAAAAATAGAACATTTTAGACTTTTCAAAAACTCGTAGTTAACATTTTACGCATCTTTCTTAATTTGTTTTTATGACATAGATCATTTTGATTGTAGCTTAAATTGGATTTAGGTCATTTTGGTTCTTCACAGACGACTTGTTTTGTCTTCATAGTGCAGTTGAAATTGATATTTGTTTTTTTCAATTATTTCGAAAATCCAGGAGCATCCCTTGGCCTTGTTGCTGGAACATTCACATATCTTGGAGCGAAAATGGTAGGACAGGAGCCGGATGATCTACTTCGGATTCAGTTTCAAAAAAGCCATCAAAGAAACCAGGATACATATGATAGGCTGAAAGCACAGCGTCATAAAGACATGAGTGACGACCTAACTCAATTCCATGAACACTTTATGGCGACCGATGAACTGTCCATGTCCAAAGTCAAACAAACCCCCATAGGTCAACTAACTGAGGCCGCTAAACAAAAAAAGGTGTCGCTATACCCTTACAGGACGTTGCCCCCTGAGTCGATTGCAGGTGAAGTGGTTGCTTTTGATGAGGCTTTGCAAAAACATCAGGCTGAGAAACAAAAGCAATTAATTGAGGGAGACGACGAAGAAGATGACGAAGACGACGATGAGGAGGAAGCAGTTAAACAACCTATTTCTAGCAATGATACTAATATAAATAGTGCTACCAAAAGTATAAAATCACAGCAAAGTTAAAGGTAAACCTAAAAATTTTAAATAGTTGAAATATATAATTTAAATAAAAATAGTTGATTATTGACCTCGTACGTGGAATTCTTCAGCGCATTGAATTTCCTGTAGTTTAAGATTATTATGCCATAAAGGAAATGCTAATATCAAAATAAAAAATAAAAGTGATTCCGATATTTCATAAATTCAAATTTCAGTGCTGCACTTTCTTAAGTACTTGTTTGTAAGATTATGAACCGCTAATATGTTGTTACATAATTATTAAATTGTTTAATTTCCATTTTTTCAGAAACTTTTAATTATACCGTTAATTACCGTTTTGGACGCAGGTCGTAATTTCTCAGTTAGATTAGCATCAGTGCCAGACTTACATAAAAAATACTTATGCTACGCAAGTGACGCAAGGCATGCGTATGGCTGCAGGAAGTTTTAAATCGTACGTGCTAGTTTTATTACATAATATATCGTCTGTGAAGAACCAAAATGACCCATTTCCATTTTTAGCTAAAAGCAATATGTACTATCTACAAAAATACAACATTTTACACATTTAAAGAACATTCACGTAGAAAAATTCGCACTTTTCAAAAACATGTAAATAGAACATTTTATACTTTTCAAAATCAAAAAACACATAAAAAGAACATTTTGCACTTTGCCAAAACATGAAATAGAAAATTTTGCACTTTTCTAAAAACATGTAAATAGATCATTTTACAATTTTCAAAAACATGAAAATAGAACATTTTACGCTTTTCAAAAACTCCTATTTTGAGCTTAAATTTAATAAATTTAAAGCTTCTCATTTTGTTTTTATGACGTAGCTCATTTTGATTAGAGCTTAAATTGGAAATTGGTCATTTTAGTTCTTCACAGACGATATTCAAGTTACTCCCGACCGCCACTGTTACAATAATTTCAGAGATTTCTTTTGGTGACTCTGTATTTTTATTTTTGGAACTTTTATTATATGAGATTATAGTATAGACACATCAAGTCTTCACCGCTCATTTAAATAAAAACTTGTTTATTTATTTATTTATTTAAGGAAGATATTAAAAAGTATTAGCACCAATTCTATATAAATAAAAGTAAACATTACTTCGCCACTTCGCCCATAGTTTAGTCTTTAAAAAATTGCACTGCAAACCACAGGTTTAACAAATACCAAGTTTTTTTTATGTTTTAGGTTTTAGTGAATTGTCGTAAACTAACTTGTACTTACACACAAAAATTTCGACCAAACACGAAAGCAGTTTAGAGTAAATACTAAAAAGTTTGTATTAATTAGTTCTTCTATGTATCAAAACGTTTTTCCACAGTGAGTAAAATTGAGCATCAAAGACTGGAATTCTTTTAAAAGTCCATCACTAGTGAGCCTTTTCTTTTTCTCTAATAAACATTTCTGGGCAATTGCATACATGTTAGAGACACACTCAATATTTTCGGAGCTAGTATCTGGTTTCGAGTCAATCCAAGGGATGATGTCATCGTCTTCCACAGATTCTTCTAGGTAAGTGACAATGTCGTTCCCACCGTCCCTTTCTTCGTCGTAGGGAGGTAAACCCGTTATTATCTCTAGCAGTATCTAGAAATCATATAATTTTAAGTACCTACTTGAATTGTATATATTAAAATAATTTAAAACCTTAAATTTAGTTTTAACGGAATAACTCTAAGCAAAAATAGAACTTACAACACCAAAGCTGAAAATATCCATTTTCGGCGAAATGTCTCCACGAAATGCTTCTGGAGCCATGTAGGCTGACGTACCAAAAATTGTGGATGTTAGGGCTGAGGTTTGCATTCCACTTGATAACGAGAAAGATTTTGCAAGTCCAAAATCACCGATCTGAATATATTATTATTAATTTCAAATCCTTCCAAATACATGTTTTTATAATGCATTTTACCATACTTTACTACAAATCGACTTTAAGAACAATTAAATCTACGCAATTTTCACTTAAAAAAAGTACTTATCGTTAGTACATAAATTAAAAGTAGGGCTTTTTTTACTGCAATTAGCAAGCGTGAAACTCATAGAACCTATAATAAAATATTATGTTTACGAAATTAAATGAGAAAAAGCGCAACTCTTACTTTTGGGTGATGTGAGTCACTTAATAGAATATTGGCAGATTTAATGTCACGATGTATCAATGGTTTATCAAGAGCCGTATGTAAATAGTGTATTCCTTTAGCTACACCGTGCACCACTGACAGTCTTTTTTGCCAGGAAAGAGTTATTTCCAGCATCTACACAATTACAGAATGTACAAAAATAATGAGCAAAATAAATTTTTTTAATACACACACTAAAAAACAAAACACAAAATGAGCACGACAATTAGTGTTGTAATAATGTTGCAAAATTATTACTTCGCATGCAATAGCTTCCATGAGGGTTCCACCAGACATAAATTCATAAATCAGACAATATTGAGGGCCATTCGTGCAAAAACCAATGAGCGAAACTAAATTCTCATGCCGGTATCTAAAATAAAAATAAAATGTGCATAAACTAACTTTTTCTAATTATAAGTATAAAGCGTAAGCAGAAAAGCACTTTTAATATTTGTATGTAGTAAAATATTTAGAATACTACCAAGCTTTATTGTACTTTATAAACTTACTTTTTTAAAGCATCTATTTCAGTGAGGAATTGTTCTTCAATTACAGTGCTTGTTGGATGAAGTAGTTTAATTGCTAAAGGTTGAGCATGTGATCCCACATCGAATTTATAAACAGTCCCAAATGAGCCTGAGCCTACTTTGTAGTTATCATTGAAATCACTTGTGGCAGAGCGAATGATATCAATTGTAAAATTAATTAAGTTGCCCCTCTGATAATCGTAGTTATTTAGTTGTTCTAATAATCTCTCTAACTTGGAGTCTATCACAGTATTTATGTTAAGGGAAAGGGATGTTTGGCTAGAACTATTATTATTTGAGACGGTGTTTAAATGTTGAGGAATTTGACTATTATCTATTTTCCTGTCTGTCTGAATTTCATTTTGGTTTAAGTTCTGCTGGTTCTGGTTCTGATTTAATTTTGAATTTTGTCTCGGTGGTCTGCTCGGTGCGGATGCGGGTGGGAGGGGGCGGGGTGGTCCTGGAGCAGAATTTGGATGTGGTGTTTCGTTATTATACATTTCTTCATCAGTTTCAAAAATTTCTGAGATACGTCTTGCAGGCCCTTCCAAAGGTCTTGCGGGGGATGGGACGGACAGGATTTCTTCAGCAACATAGTCAGCTGCTCTGTACAACTGACATTTCTGGAGGAGAGAAAAAAGTGTTTCAACTTTGGGTCGGTCCCGTCCCGATGTGGACCATTCATCAAGAAGTATTTCACTACATGACTTCCGCGCACTGTAGCCATGCCTTTCGATTAAATGAATGTGCTCCGATTTGTATTTTTCTAAGGAGGGATCACGTTCGGATGGGATTGAGGACATCAGCTTTTTCCAGTCATCATTTACATCCAAGAGCTATTACATGTACCAAAAAGAAATACTTATTTTAAAATATATTAAGCATGTCACATTTGAAATTCAATTTATTTAAGTATATTTTGATTTTAAATGATTGTAAAATTTGTAAATTATATTAATTTTGAATGTTAAACATTATTAATAAATACTTATTGTTGGAATGAAATTGGAAATTTCAATTATTACACAGTCAACAGTTTAATGAGGGTTATCGCTATTTACTAATTAAAAAGCTTTGAATTTCATTTGGAACCTCTCAAAATATGGATTATAAGCATGAAATTAAAATGTACGCAAAAGTATCAACTGTAGGTGTGAACTGTCAACTGTTGAAAAAACAAAAAATTATTAACATAAAATATTTCGCCTTAATTAAATAGCTTTTGATATTTCTTCTATAGCATATATTTTATATATAGTACTACCTTGTTACATGCGTAAGTTCAAAGTTATGCTTAAAAATAGCCCACGCTACGCTATAAACCTTAAACAAATTACCTACTTAAGTAGCACCTTATCTATAGGTATCTATTACTTTTGCCAGCCAAAGAATTAAGTTTCAACATCCTACATTTGTACATTACAAAATGTAAGTAATAAATTGCAGTATTTACCTGTGACAGTTTGGTTCGAAATCTGGGAGGAAGTTTACGAAGTTCAGTATTTCTGTACAAGGAATCCATTCATCAATTGATATTTGAGATGTAGGTATCTTAGCGTACACCAGAAACAGAATAGAACTTTTAAAATAAAAACTCAATTTGTACAATCAACATTGAACATACATATAATCCTACTTGACATGAAATTGTAGTCTTAACTTTGAACTTAGATATCTTTAACCTTGGTTTGCCGTTATCTCTTCGTATAGTACAACTGTATCTACTCATTTACACGTCGTTAACACATGTAATAGTTGTAATTAGACATTTTAATGTGTTGTTTAATAATAAACACGAAACACGGCGGACATAGATTGTAGATTAATAACTATCACTATTTTCACTATCACTAGCAAATTCAAGGATTTTCCGTCCGATTCCGATTTTTCCCATTCCACTTAATTTCCCACAATTCAAATTACGGATGGTTTCCCGCTTGTATCTTCATTTGCTAGCAGTTTTGGCGGGTTCAATTCGATAACATTTCTTTCCCCCTGTCACAAAAATTTGCCTCTGAATTTCAAAGAGATTTTCACACGGTTTTCATTTACTTTTGTCCATAATTAAAAAATTATTATCAAAAACCGGTGATTTCGGCGGCTGTAAGTTAAGTCTCTTATTTTATCAAGGTCATCATGGGGTCAGCATTAGAATCGTATGTCAATCGTAAGTAAATCGTCAATTTCTTTTAACTATCGAAGCACAGATAATTCCATTGATTATTTCATTATTATTCATAATTTGCTTAAAATCAAATAATTTATGGGCTGTTCTGTTCTTGTGGGGTTGATCTCTAATTCTGATAAAAGTTTATGTTAATAGCGTTTCTTTCATTGCATTATTTAATTTGTGCTTTAATCTGGCAGGAATTGTCTCTATCATCACTGCAGACGGGAGGAATTTTGTGGTAAGTCATGGTTTGCGAATTTTAATGGCATTTCAACCCCCCCCCCCCCCTGTGTAACATTTTCTAGATGTTATGAAGTACATGTGCAATATTGGTCTGTCTTAACATTTTAGGGAACACTGAAGGGATTCGATCAAACTATAAACGTAATCTTGGATGATAGTCATGAACGCGTGTTTAGCGCCTCATCTGGAGTGGAGCAGATTACACTAGGTCTTCATATTATTCGTGGTGATAACATGTAAGTAACATTTTAGAACTATCGTTCACAAAGTATTATCTGAAATAATCTCGGGAATTAATTTTTCACTGCAGGTTTTTTGCTTATTGAATATTTTTTTTATACATTTTAGAGCTGTTATTGGTGAGTTGGACGAAGAAGTGGATGCACGACTAGATTTTTCAGCTATAAAAGCAGATGCTCTGAGTCACATAATTCATTAAGTTAACATCTAAATCATTTTCACAATGTTCAAAATAACTCATTCTTTTTGTTTTCAAAAATTTTTTTACAGATACATTTGTAACTAATACTTACTAGTTAGAGTTAGACACTATAACATTCACTATATAAATACGGTGTGTAAGTAGACATAGCAAGTATGCATAAACTAGAAATATTATTATTAGAGACCAAGAGATGCTATTTAGTATTTAGTGACAACGACAACAACGTTGGTTTATGAATGAATGTTAAAATAAAATTATTCGAGACAAAAAAAATCAATTGTAATTTTTAAAACATATATTAAACTTGTCTGCAAAAATCAAGAAAAGAAATGGTCGAGAAGTAGGAAATACAAATAATAATGTTATTACTCTTATTAATGAAGTAAAAGTATGGATTGAAATTGAAAACAGAAGTGTAAACTCGTTGCAGCTGTAGTTTTTTCTTTTGACAGATACAATTTATTTATTTTATACAAGTATTACTACTCGTATTTATTTTGAAAATATTAATTTACAAAAATTATTGGTTGAGGCATTGACGTATGAAACGTTACACTCACAGAAATTTTGAAATTTAGGAATAGTTTGTTGGCATTTAGTTTGTGTTGAGACATATTAAATTGTTAAAAACTATGTATTAGAATGAATCCGAATTCATAACCCGGGAGGTTAATTAGGAGTCTCAACATTTCTTTTTTATTTTACAAGTGATTCCGGAGGCCTTCAATTTTTGGTAAGCACTGCAATATCTCTGCTTGTAGTATTCTCGTTGTTGGGGAGTCATTTTTCTCCAGCATTTGGCGGCGTCTTGTGCTGCTTGGCAAACCGTTTTATTGTAACTTCCATCCTGCTGTCTCTTTGCCTGATAATTTTTTAAAACGGATTACAGATCAAGTAAAGTCATTTGAATATTCGATAAAAATAAATAGTAATAATTCATGGGGTTCGATATTATAATTATAGATTTCAGTTTGCTTTGAAGAAAGAGAGCGAAAAAAAATAAACAGATTTTGTTCTTACTTGGAGACTTACTTTCCAATAATCTCTGACGTAGTCTGCAAAAGGACCCGGTGGCCTGCACTTGCTTTTACCCCCACGCCTAGGTTTGGAACGACAATAACTTTTGACTGATACTCCCCCACCGCAGGATTTTTTCCCTGCGCCGCCTCCTGATTTCGACCTTTTCTTTCGAGGTGCAGATCGTTTTTTGGAACCGCAGCCACCACCAGATGGACGACTTTTTCTGGGTGGTCTACGTGCTTTCCTTTTTTTGCTGCCGCAACCTTCGCCAGATTTGCGCTTCTTTGGCCTAGGTGTCCTTTTCTTACTTTTTTTGGGGCCACAGCCACCACTACTTTTTTTGGGTCGTGGTTTTGATCGCTTCTTTTTTCCTCCACCGCATCCGCCTTTGCTCGCACTACGCTTTTTGGGTCTGGGTCTGGAGCGCTTCTTTGATCCACCACAGCTGCCCTTGCTAGTGCTTCTCTTCTTAGGTCTTGGCCTGGATGGCTTCTTAGGCCCACAACTACCTTTACTAGCGCTCCGCTTCTTGGGCCTTGGTTTAGATCTTTTTTTGGAGCCACAGCTACCACCACCTTTGCTGCGTCTAGGTTTTGATCGACAATAACTTTTGACTGAGACGCCGCCACCGCAGGATTTACCACCGGCGCTTTTTGATTTAGACTTGGAGCGCTTCTTTTTTCCTCCACCGCCACAACCGCCGCTGCTCTTGCGCTTCTTACGAGGGGCACTCCGCTTTTTAGACCCACAACTCGGCTTTTTGGGTTTGGATCTGGAACGTTTCTTTTTCCCGCCACAACCACCGCTGCTCTTACGCTTCTTCCGAGGGGCACTCCGCTTTTTAGACCCACAACTCGACTTTTTGGGTTTGGATCTGGAACGTTTCTTTTTCCCGCCACAACCACCGCTGCTCTTACGCTTCTTCCGAGGGGCACTCCGCTTCTTTGACCCACAGCTTTTCTTCCTAGATTTTGATCTGCAGTAAGCTTTCACGGAAACAGGTTGGGCACCCCCACAAGACTTCCCGCCACTGCTCTTGGACCTAGATTTTGAGCGTTTCTTTTTTCCACCACAGCTGCCACCGCTGCTCTTACGCTTCTTCCGAGGTGCACTTCGTTTCTTGGACCCACAACTTTTCTTGGACGCTGTCCGCTTCCTAGGTCTGGATTTTGGTTTTCCACCGCAAGACCCTCCACGTCTTTTTGGTTTAGACCTGCAGTAAGATTTGACAGAGACTTTACCTCCACATTTTCCACCGCTTTTGCTTTTGGATCTTTTCTTGGAGCCACCACAGGAAGACTTCTTGCGTGACTTACGTTTTTTCGGGGCACAGCTCCTTGCTTTTCTTGGCTTGGATTTTCGTTTGGGAGCACAGCTTTTTGATTTCCTCGGTCTTGATTTACGTTTAGGAGCGCAGCTTTTTGATTTCCTCGGTCTTGATTTACGTTTAGGAGCGCAGCTTTTTGATTTCCTTGGTCTCGATTTTCGTTTGGGAGCGCAGCTTTTGGATTTTCGAGGTCTTGACTTTCGTTTTGGAGCGCAGCTTTTGGATTTTCGAGGTCTTGATTTTCGTTTGGGAGCGCAGCTTTTTGACTTTTTCGGCTTCGATCGACAATAGGATTTGACTGAAATTGGTTGAGCCCCGCAACAGGATTTTCCACCTGGAGATTTTGATTTAGACTTAGATTTTGACTTTGACTTGGATTTTTTTTTGGAGCCGCAAGAGGATTTCTTCCGCTTTTTAGGAGCACAACTCCTTGCCTTTCTAGGCTTGGATCTTTTAGGAGCACAACTTCTTTTTTTGGGCTTGGATCTTTTTGGAGCACAACTTCTTTTTTTGGGCTTGGATCTTTTTGGAGCACAACTTCTTTTTTTGGGCTTGGATCTTTTAGGAGTACAACTTTTCGACTTTCGTGGCTTAGAACGGCAGTAAGATTTTACGGACACGGATTTAGCCCCACCGGAGGATTTTCCACGAGATTTAGAACGTTTTTTCGATTTACCCCCACAGCTACCACTACTTTTACGCTTCTTGGGTCGACTTCTTTTTGGCCCACAGCTACGTTTCTTGGGTCGTCTTGACCTCTTCTTGCCACAGCTACTTTTCCTCTTCTTGGGTCTTGACCTCTTCTTGCCACAGCTACTTTTCGTCTTCTTGGGTCTTGACCTCTTCTTGCCACAGCTGCCACCCTTAGGCTTAGAGCGACAGTAGGATCGGACAGACACAGAACTTGGTCCACATTTGGAAGAGCCTTTCTTTTTCTCTTTTTTAACAGGTGTGGAGCCGCAGGACAGACCAGCTGGTTCGGCTTTCTTTTTTCCACCGCATTTACTACGTTTGGCAGCCTTTGGATCTTTCTTACAGCCCGGTGGACAGGAGTCTTGCTCGGGTTGAATCGGACACGGAGGCTGGTCCGGAATTTTGGCTTGTTTCGGATCTGTGGGGCTAATATAATAAATTACAAATGAATTCCAATCTACTCACAATTATTCCGTTCAAAATATGGCAATATAAGAGCTTTCTAAAATTTTCAATATGTTATTTCAGCAACTTCTAATTTTTACAAAGTACACACAAGTAAACTAAAGAACAACGCCCTACAGTTTTTGCATTATAAAATGGGTTCACATAAGAATTTGCTCAAATTCACGCATTCTGTACTGCGCGCTTTGTGCTCTACAACTTTTCAAAATAGTAAATACCTTTTTTCTAAGTGTGGGTAAGTATTTCAGATACTTACAGAATTCTATTTTTCTGGATCTCTGGATCTACCATTACCCCAATTATGTTAATTCAAACACATCACAAGCCTTGCTATTTTAACTACTAGGTTAATTTCAAGTTTTTAACGTTGCGTGCTGCGGATGGGAAAGTCAGATTCTTATCGTTAGTATCCTACTTTTGAAAGTTTGTAAAAACGAAATAACTTTGAAAATCTTAATGCTTTTTGAATTACTTAAATGAATATGCCTACAAAATGTATCCGTTTTAATTTCAAATTAATTTCAAACAAGATTCCAATTCCAATAGAATAAAAATTCAAGAAATAACTTACTCATTAATTATTTGGTGTGGGCGAGGACTATTATTGTTGCCATGACTACCCAACGTTTTCGATCTTGTAATTGGTGGCTCTGGAGCTGGAAGGAAAAATCAACAAAACTTCAAAATTATTATAAATTCAAGATTGCTACGAATACGCAAACAAGGCGACTGTTTTTGTCACAGAATAGATAAATATTAATAACGAATAAAATTATCATTGCATTATTGCATGAATTACTTTTAAATTTAAAAGGTGTTATTGCTATTCCGTGATTTGGCATCCCCAACCCCCAACTACATGCTAAGTAATCGTATTGATATATCATAAAACATTTTAAAATTTTATTTCATTTCATTTCATTTAGTAGACTTGTTAGTAGCCTTCATAAACGTAGCCATTTAACTGGTACTGGTATATCTTAATCTTAAGTGTTCAAAAAAATTTACACTTTTAAAATTTCTTGCTTATTGTAAACTGTAGTAAACGTAAACACTTACCCATGGTACGGCGATGGCTACGGCTACTGCAGTTTGGCTGCCGGCCGGATTTTCGGGTTGAAATAACAATTTGAGTAAAGTTTTGTAGTTGATTCTTTCCTATTCTTACTGGTATTGCTTATCTAACTTGGTTTTGGGTTTAAATAATTTTTAATACTGTATTTTTGTAGAGCTTTGCTGTGACTACGTGGAGTACATCACGTAGCGTTGCTCCTCCATGTACATCTAAAGAAAAACTGAAACTTCATTTTACACGGGAGTGTGCGGCGGGTGAAACATAAAAAATTAATTTGATTGGTTCATCAAGGATTTATTAAACAAAAATCAGTCATCAAAATAACAGAAGTTTGGACACTGTTTGGATGTTTTGAAAAATTTTACTCGTGATTTGGATATTTGGTCCCGGTATATGGTCCTAGCCATGGCAACACATACGTTGAATTTAATACCAATAATCTCATCTGATTCATAATCTCACGGAAACGGTTGAAAATCTTCAGTGTCAGCAATAATGTATTCCTAATCGATCCCATCTCCCAGTCCCAGCCCATACATACTAAGCGAAGTTCCAACCGGAACCGGAATTTGGAGCAGCATGTCCAGATGAAGCAGTGATGACTGATCAATGACGACCGCATCCACGCCCGTGCCGCACACGTGTATACAGGTATGCATCGTTTCCATTGTTGCACACGTAAATCGTCCTTTGTAATAATTCCTAAAAATACAATATAATACATTACTAACATTATTCCTTACCTACACAAGATATTATTACGATATTATACATTACACATAAAATAAATGATGGCTATTACAAATTTTCCTGCTACTGAACCGATCTTGTGGTAGTTGATCCCAACTTACAACTTGGCTTGATCAGTGATCCGTCTTAAACGATAACGATCCAACATTTATGTAACTACCTTAATTTTGTTCGTTGCACTGCATTTCATATAATATAGGCATTAGAATAATGACAGGGAGTCTCTTAACAATAAAGAAAACCCTACTCAACAATTCTAAAGCGTCGTAAAAAAAATATAAAAATTGGAAGTTATTACAACAACTACTGCTATGAATACAAATAATACTCACACAAAAAACTACCAATACCAACATACGTTGGTACATAATATAAATACTATGTAGCCGTGCTAGCAGTACTTACAGACTTACACTCATAAGGATTAGGGGTACGGAGTTCGACCATCAAACCAAGAATAGTAGCATAGTAAAAGATCACCAAACGCAGTCCTATTACTATTATTACTATCCAAGTAACATGCACCTATTTAACGAGTCAGAAAAGTCGGAAAGCCCAAAGGTTTTTTATACATAGCAATGAAACATCACGGCATTTTTGAACGAGGCAAAAGCAGGAACGAAAGTTAAAGAAATGATAGTTAAGGGAAGCTCTGCTCTACTCAATTTACAATTACATTACATGCAATAAATATGGTACTGCATTTTACTAGCAGTCCTGCTATACCGTATTTCGAACGATGAATATTTACTAACCCAAAGTATTTACTGCTTTCAAAATTAGTCACAATATTTCCATACCTATATTTATCGCTCTTTTCTTTACCACTTTTTAAGAAAATTTTAAATTTTTTGGCAAAAGTTGTTGTGCGCCATTTTAAACAGTCTGCTGCAATTTGCTACTTCAACGCTTTACACATTTCGAAAAAGGTACATACGACGTGATACTAAATAGACGAAAAACATATTCATCGATTACTGACTTAACTGACTAGTTCTAGCTATAGGCTTTAGTTCCTATAGTAGTTGTTAGCTGCGACTCCGACTGACTACTACCAATGTATAGTGACTTTAGCTATGGTTCCCTGGTTTGGTTTTGGTAATAAAACCAGGATTAAGGATTCAAGAAAATTGGAGAGAAAAAGTCTATAAAAGTCCAAAAATTGTCATTGTCACCCTCTTCACATTATCTTCCCAAAACCCCAATTTCATTTCCAATCTCATTCCTTCTCTTCTCCCATACAATGCCATACATACCGAGTAGCGGGAGGAAAATACATGGCCATTATAATAATATATTATATTACTGCTCAAGCTTTTTTATTATCAGAATCGAAGCGAGAACCAAGAACTGTACTACCACTACTACCACTATAGCACTACCGTAGCCGTAGCCGTAGCCGTAACTAAAACTAAAGTCAGATTCCAAATATTATTACACATACTGAATATTCTTTGAATGTTCGGTTCGGATCTTCGCGGATCATCTTCCCAAATTCGGGTGCTTCCACACTTATCGTTAGAATGTAGAAGTAGAAAGTAACATCCGCATCTAAAGAAAAAAATAAATGGGCAGAAGTCAGCATCAACAATTTCAATGTAGTTTTTACAAACAGAAAATAGTGCATCTGCTATTCTATCTACTCTCAAACTCTCAACCTCAACACACAATGTGTATTCCAAATTGCAAATTGCACCAAAGCCTCTCCTAACAACTAACGAAAAGCAAAAACAAATTACGAAACAAATGACAATGACAAACTTACAAGGCGAAAGAACGAGAGTCAAAAGTTGAGCCTCCTTCATTTTTCCTTCAAGTTCCCACAAAAAGACTCATCCGCTCCTTCAAAATCTCCAGAATGCCACAATCCACAGAAGAAACACGGAATACCAAATACAGCAACAACAACAGCAACGACGCGAAGACAAAGGGAAAGACGCGGCCGTCATCTTCATCTTCATCGTAATCGTCACCGAGCAGCCTCATCGTCAAGACGTGACACATTTACGAGAGCATTGGCCAGCACTAACGGTCGTCGTGGGTAGTCTACCTCCATGTGCATGAACCCCACGTCACCAAGATTAAGATAAATGTTATTATTTCTATCCTCATAAAACTTGTTTCTATTACATTTACGTCTATCTACACACAGTCTATATACAGAAAAATATTTAGTATGGCAGGGCCCAACAGCTATATACGTATAGGCAGACTAAAGTGTAACTATATATATACTATTGTCATTATAACAAAGACAGAGATCCCCTCCCGATCTCGGTATATTTTCAGCCTTGAGATTTGGATCTTTATTTGTAATCCGCACCATGCATACAGGACAAAGACCGAGACCACGGACTAACCTTCCCGTTATCCCCACACAAATACAAAAACTGCCAAACTGCCAACGCCACTGCTCACATAGGGTTGATAGCATCAACATTCAACACAATTTTCGAATAGATAAAATCCCAGGAAAACTCCAGCAGCAGCACCTAAATCAAAATTCTTAATCAAAATCGAAATGGCCAACTATTGAATTATACAAAACTTACTTTGAAAGTATCTATTTTATATGGATAATACCTATTAAAAGATAAATCCCAATTATTATTACTATTATCCTACCAGACTTTAAAAAGTAAAATGTATGTGACTACATTAGCTAAATAGGTACCGTAGTTCTTCTAATACCTCCCGGGTTTCTAATAAATCCCTGGGTCTCTATGTCTTTTCTATGCTTTTGCTTAATTAAAGTTGCATTTTTTTAAAATTTCCTTTGGGTTTGAGGATAAATGTAGCGTAACTCCCGGGTCTCTAAATACTCGCAGCAGGTCTCATATCGTCTGTGAAGAACCAACACGACCCATATCCAATTTAAGGTAGAATCAAAATGAGGTATTTATGTCATAAAAACAAAATGAGAAACATGCGTAAAGTGTTAATTTAGGAGTTTTTGAAAAGCGTAAAATGTTGTATTTTCATGTTTTTGAAAAGGTGTTCAAATTTCTAATTCCATGTTTTTAAAAAGGTGCAAAAATTGTATTTTAATGTTTTTGAAAAGGTGCAAAAATTTTATTTCAATGTTTTTGAAAAGGTGCTAAATGTTTTAATGTTCTATTTAAATGCTCTCAAGTCTATTTGAATATTTTTGTAGATAGTTGATATTGTTTTTAGCTACAAATGGATATGAGTCATTTTGGTTCTTCACATATGATATAACTCCTGGGTATGTGGCTGAGTTTGACGTAACTCCTGGGGGAATTACTAGAAGAAATACGGTACATACTTTTTTCCAACCGTCTACATCGCTACATCTTGGAACCTTCAACTTTCATAAATTCCATTAATTTCGTGGCCAAAATGCACATACATGTAATAAATTACAGTAATCAACAGTTCAAAACTTAATACATATAGGTTTTAGGTACTTCTTAAAAAGTTGTAAATTGTTTGCAAACTTTGTAATATTTGTAACGGGTCATACATATCATGCATTTTTTGATAAACCATGCAGGCGGAGGTGATTTTTTAATAATGTTAAATAAATTGGAAATATAACATACCCCAATCTGCTTCAACCTCCTTATAATCTCCTCAGATAATTTTTCCAATGATTTTTAAATTATTCATATTTCGAAACTAGAGAATTTGGGCATTGGGACTAGGAAATAGAAATATATATCCGATTCCCCTTCTACTAGGTAGGTACTTTGAGTTTTTTTCTCCGAAACTTTCACTGTATGTAGATGCATCACACGCCTGGTCTGTGCTTTTCCAGGCACGAATACAGATACCGATACCGAAACCACCGGACTCTACGTTACCGGTCCCGCTGCCGGTTTTTGCAGACCCGTATATAATCGTGAGGGAGAATGACTGGAACAACGACATTTAACGATTATGCTATGCCTACCGGTGCCGGTGCGGTCCGGTTTTGGTGCTGCTGCTGTCGGCTGGTTATGATGCCGGTTCGCTAGGATAGCCATTTCACATTTTCCATTGAAGATAAACTTCCCGTTTGAATTCGAAAGTGCGTGAGTTCGTGCGTGGAGATAAAAATAGAGTTGAGGACAGGATCAAGAACCAAAAAGGAGCAAAATCCGAGAATCAGAGAGAATCCAAAGATGCGGGTATCACATCGCCTACGCTGTCGTTGTCGTTGTCCTATCGTCGTCGTCTTTTCGTCGTTGTATTTATGTGACGATCTCTGTCTGTGTCTGGATCTCTGTGGATGAGTCTGTATACAATACATGTGCATAATATAGTCATAAAGAGAGGCGTGTCTATAACAGTTATGTATATATTGTATTCCAAAGCCTTAGTACATTATCATATCTTTGAGGTTGAGTCAACAGAGGAAATCTCTGCAGACTCGTAAAGATGAAAAATGACAAGGTAACCACATTACATATGAGACGGGGAAGATGCGGATGAGATGTTGGTGAAGAAAGTGAAGAACGTACCTGGAACCTCTGGAACCTGCCTTTTCCCATTGGAGAGATTCATTTTCTTATCCCTTCTTCTCCCTCCATCATCCGTCGGCCCTCATCTTCATCTTCATCTTCACGCTCGTCCATTCTTTTTCCTTCTGGCTTCCCCTCCCCTCTCATTCTCTCTCTTCAATCTTATGAGCTTCGTCGCTGTCGTTTCGGCTTTCGTATCCTATTTTATAACCGTCTCCCAGATATTCTAAACTGCCGTCAAACAATAGTGATGGCTTTGAAAATGTCTCTATGAGTATAAAGTGTAAAAGAAGTTAAGATATTCCAAATTTTATTCACTCACTCAATCTTCAATCTTTTTTATCCTTATTCAAATGTTAATGACCCATCCTCACACTTTTCTATTTTCTATACACAATTCACTTTTCCGTCTTGCCATTATTTTTATGATGTATGGCTTTATTATTGGGGTGTAGCTTAAAATTAAATACCAGTCATAATAATATTATTTAATGATGAATGCAGCTTCTATTAAAAGGGAATACAGTTACACTATATACGTGCACTATTATTCACTGTATTAATCTCTAATTATGCTATTCATATTTTAAATTCTCAAAAATTTCAAAACTCGCAGCCATAGCATAGCTGGGCACTGGGTACTTAACATTTAAATTCTGTACTTACATTTTCCTATTTTAAATTTTCAACATCCATCAGATTCCATCACTAATCAGTTTTTAAATTCTCCCTCTATAAGCAATCCAGAACTAAGGTTTAAGGATCGTCCGTAAAAGATGTCATGTATACGGTGGGTGGGTCTATTCAGGTTTATGTTAAAAGATGGCCGTTTACGCAATGTTAATGTGATGGCGCGAGGGGTGGGTGGGTCATAGAAGACTGATAATTGGGGTGACATTATTTATGGACTATTTCTTGGTCATGAAAAACGCTCCCTACCAGCAGTGACAGTGACTAGCAGTTTTCACTTGTGTAATAAATTACTTACATCTAAATTCGGTTTTCATTCCTAAATTCCTAAATCAAAGATTGTAATATTGCTTGGAAACGCTAGTAATCCGAAAGCTTGCAACTAAAATAACTTTAAGAAGTCAATTACATACATTTTTGCACACTGATTTGATAACTATTGACTGTAAAGATTTCTGTAATAAATTAGAGCTGCAACAATTCAACACAGAATTTGACTTCGAATAGTTCCAATCATTATTTAGATATGTACCAACTTAATTAAATCTGGCGTTCGGTGTCTATACTACTTTCAACTGTCTGTGTCTATTAACACTACTTGTGCAACCTTCAATCTTGTTAAATTGCGGACAGGTCAATTACTACAATATATATATGTTCTAATCGTAAGTAAAAAGTATTTCCTTTTGAATTATGGCCGGCCTCAACGCACTGAAACGGAATGTTGAATGTGAAGCACTCCATATAAAATGTAATGTCTTGTTTAAACTTTAAATACTGAGCCGAATAATGGCATTTTGAGGAGATTTGGAGGAATCCACAAAATTTGTAATTCTGTGCACAGAAACAAAGCCGAGATATCCGAAAGAGGACCAGGAACCCTACAGGCTACAGGACCAGCGCCCACCCCTCGCCCTCTCCATTCCATTGAAGTGATCTTAGTAACACGAACATCAACCCCAACCTTGTAAAATCCTCTTTGGTTATACATTATAAATTTCCATTTTACCAGACTACGAGCCATAAAGTGGAAGTGAAGCTCCTTTTTTACGTTATGTGATGTCATATGTGAGGGTTGTTGTATGAGAGTATTTCTCTAAAGAAATGTTGAGGAGATTGGGATTGGAGGGTGAGATGAGGCTCCCTGCACTTGCACTGCGAGGGATACGGAAATAAAAAACATAAAAAAAGGAACTGACGAGGTGAGGGAGAGGGTGCGGGTGAAAATAAAAAGAAAGTCTAAAATCCCTAAATCCGGTTTAAAGTTTCCATAAAAAGTGGACAACATACAACATCGAGAACGAGAGCTACTAAGGCGAAGGCTGCGGCTGGAGTTACCAACGAAGCGACGGCATGTGAGGCAATTTTGATGTTAGATCATAGATTTTAGGTATAGCAAATTCTAATAATACATATATTTCTTGTACCGGTGCCGGACCGGTACCGGTAGCGCATGTTACTATAATGTAGTGGAATTTTTTGTTTTCTTTTTTAGTCTGTGGACCTCCAAATCCGTGGTCTCCGATCCGTATTTCGTATCCCATCCAAAGTCGAAACAAAAAAAAAAGAAGAAAAATGTAATGCACCGGATCATATTGTCAACGTCAGCTGAGCCGAAGGCCAGGACCAAATAGTAGACCAGTCACCATAGTAGTCGGACCAATGCACACAATCCAAATCCAATGTCACTGCACCAACAACCATAAAAAACCTCATGCACCTCCAATTCCAAATTCCAATTTCATTTCCCATAAAGTCAAATGCACACGCACGGTGCACCCAAGACCAGGACCAGGACCAACTCCAGACCGAAATGCATTTTGCATTAACATTGCATCTAACTATGACTGAACACGGATCGGATCGGATCGGATAGAATTCGGATCGGATCGGTTATTTGTCGGTTCGGATGAATGC
>JAQFZE010000215.1:0-33699 GCA_034695245.1 Dicyrtomina saundersi | reverse complement strand
ACTAAATTAATTCACCGCCGCGTATTATTCCCAAAACATTAAAGGTAAGTTTAGGACTATACGAACGCCCCAGCCTCAGTATGCGCACATGAAAAATCCAGACAGATTGGATCACGTAATGCTCATCAGATGAGAATGCGAGGAAAAGGCTGCCGGCTCGCTTGCATGCATAGTACTACTCACTGTATAGCAATAGCCTAGCCTATAGCTTCAATACGCAGTCCCTATACTGATGTATACCGATTGAACTGCATTGCATTTAAAACGTCTCCGACTCTCTCTCCTCTTCAAATGCTCATGATCCGATCCTGATGCATTTATAGTTTATACTTTGCCGTGCCGGCAGTTATTACAGCTTCAAAAGTTAAATACAGGTTCGTGAAGGAAGTACCTACTGATATAAGGTAGTGTGTAGTCTGTAGACATAGGATCAGAGCACACGGACAAAACATACATAGAACACACACGGAATTAAAGTTCTTCTGGAACGCGAAAAAAAAAAAGAAAGACGAGCGCGGTGATGAGTAGCTTTTTATGGACAATAGATTTTCAAATATTTTATTTTCTCAAACCTCAACCTGACAACAAGTGAAAAACTCTCTCACAACTCTCTCCTTTGAACCACTTCATCTCTCATCATAACTGAGATCCTGGACTGTGTGTGAGTGTGTGACGGTGGTGGTAGTGGTAGTGTTTTAAGTGCGGTGTTTTGAGCATGCATCAAAGTGATCCTACTTGTCGTTGAGAAAGGCAGGAGTAGAAAAAGTACCTACCTTACCTACATAGAATATTGTAATGACTTGAGATTCATATTATCTTTCCCCTATCTTAACCAATCATAAAGGTGCAGCTTACTCATACATGTATATGTAGGAGAGCAGGTTATGAGATAATGCTGTAGTCGTGAACGGAAAAGGCACAGGTAGTCAGAGTACTGTCCTCGTCCTCACAAATCCTATATCTATACAGCATACTCTTTTCCTGTCCTTACGATTTTCTGTATTGTGTACCTCTCCTTCTTTAATGTAAAAGGAGGAAGGTACCGTACCTGTTTATGTACAACGACGAAGAAGAAGAAAAACAAACGAGAAACGGAAATGGATCCTACCCGGGGACCGGGGAACAAGAGGAAAACGTCCATTACTTAAAGAATAATATAACACAAGCTCTAATAATTCAAATTAATTTATAGTCAAGTAATCATGTACGGCGGCGAATGATAAAAATAATAAAGCAGGAGCAGAATGTTATTATTATTGGCCGTGTGAGCCGTTTTCGTTTTCGTTTTCGTTTTCGTGGTCGCCGCATCCATAGTAATGTATGTACACATGTGAGACTTTGATTAGGATACAAAAGAAGAGCAAGAGACTCTCAACTGGATGTGAACTGTGGATAGGATAACAAGACGAGGGTTGTCGATCATAGAGCAAAAACACATAAAGTCTTTGGAATAATTTAGAGAGTGCGAGTGTACTCACTCCTTCTTCGCTGTGAGCTCACTACTGGCAGTTACTCACTCGCACTGGAGGAGATACACAGGGTGGATTACAAATAGGAGTACATAATAGATGTGAGTGAATGCCTAATGTGGGTTATGAAATAATTTGACGATAAATACAAACAGAGCGATTGTGTTATGCTGACTCTCCTCATGTGGTTCTTGAGTGCATAATATAGCGTGGTGGATGTTTGATGCTGGATGCTGGATGACAAGGGATGTAGGATGTTCTCTGTTTCATTTGAATGGAGTGGAACATGTGTCTTTTGCTTTCCTTGTGTGATCCTCTCATCTCCCTACTGTCTGTATAGGACCTAGGACTAGACTCGGATCAGTTGCATAAGATAACTGAGGGAACCTTGTCGTTTTGTGGTCTTTGTGTGTGTGTGTGTGTCATATGGGATATCTTGATAGAAGCCGGCTAGAGCAATCTTTTATCCCTTCTCTCATATCATATCAATGGAGAGAGTCAGTCCCAATACAAATAATACACTCTTTTTTTAATACCTCAACGCAGTTTCCACTTGCATTTGCTAATGGTTCTCAAACATTGACAAGTCTAATACTAATACTACCAACTAATACACCAACTAACTACCCAAGTACTTGTCGTCTACGTTGTAGTACATTAAAATACTGAATCCAGAACAGGAATAAATAAATAAAAAAAGACGATTCTTTTTACGTCCAACTCCAATTTCCAATTCGCATATTTGTTATGTACACACAATATTTTTTACTATATGAGCGGAAAGTTAGAGTTTGAGTTGACTATTAAAAAATCCTAGAAGTTATAATATATTTCTACTGCCAATAACAAAAATAAAAAGCGAATGAGTTGTACCTGTACTTGTACTACTTGGGCTGTCGACAGCTATATCAACACGCGGAGTGGATTTACTCTACACGACGTTCTCAATCATTATTTCCCCATTGTCAGTCCGCCAAGTCTGCTCATTGTTGTCAGTTGTCAGTGTTATGTGTTTGTGTTTTGTGCTTTTACAGTTTATGCAGTCATAAAAACAAATCCTTCCAAGTAAAAATAAATATCGCTTGTACTTCCAGTGCACTCCTCGTATAATTACAGATACAGTAATACATCTCCTCCGCAAAGCTCTTCCATACCTCGAATACATCTGGACACGGCTACGGATACACCTACCTATATACTTTACATAAAAGTAATAATTATAACTGCGAGACCCAGTCCCAGTCCCAGTCCCAGTACCAGTGCACGTGCAGATATACCTATTTATGAATAGATGGGATACACATAGAAAGAGTTCATACCTACCCCAATACATACAAAACCACATGGCTTTCAAAAACGTACAAGTACCAGTACCTATACCTACCATTCTAAACGGGATATAAATATTATTATTATGATAATAATACACTGAATCTCATTGTGATTCCAATTTCGAATTTCGTGCTCATTCCCAAAACAAATATTTATAAAATATTATAATTCAAAATGGGTTTTCAACCTTTTGGGAAAATTAGAGGAATGTTCAAAAAATCCAAGTCTACACTGTCACTAAGCGGTAAGAGATATTTTATGTGGAAGCGTCGAGGATTTAAAAATTAAATCATTTCATTTGATGAGACATAACTGACAGTATTCATAATTTGAAGTAATTGCATAATGTGTAGTAGTAGTTAGTAGTAAACATTAGAATGAAATGTGAGAGAATGAAATTAAATATAATTATTATTGTTCGAATATTAAAATTAAGTTAACCATCCTCTATACCCTCACAGAAAAACAGATTATTTCAAAGTTATTATTTTGGTGATGCAATTTTTCAAGTCTGTGAAGAGATGAAATTGTTTCAAGTCAAATCCTTTAGATATAAAATAGAGACAGCGTCAGTCCGGTCCGAGTCCTATGCCTATACAGTTCTTACAGCTCGACTTCGACAGACAGAGACCACACAAAAAGAATTCCGTATATAATTTTAGTAATTGTCTGGGTTTGGTCTTGGTTTTCATTTTTGAGTGCTGGTTGGTGAGGAATTTTTTTTGTAAGAATGAAATTAAGATGCAAATATATTTTTATTACCCCGTATAACAACATTAATATTATAATGCACAATAGTACTTGTGTTCACTGTATAAAAATACTCAAGGGTTCGTTTTCGTTTTCGTTCCTTGTTGGAAGTCAGTTGATTTGTCAGTCTGTGTATGTGTATATGTAATTCTGTAGCAAGTTTGTGGTGGCTGTGTGTTTAAACAGCTCGTATATAGTACATTGCATTACATTGAATTACATTGAATTCTATTGTATTCTAAATTCGGATTCGGATTCTAAATGACTTTACGTATATATATAGGGCGGAGTGCTTCATGGCATATTTTTATTTAGAATTATTATGAAAGGAAAAAAAGAATAGGCACGAAGCACTTTTTTGAGATAATAGAGAAATTTCAAAATTTTTACCAGGTTACGATTTACAAACTAAAAATTTTCTGGAACGCATTATTTCAAGGGATATATGTAGTGTGTCATATATATGTGTGAGAAGAGAGAGAGAGATAGAGAGACATGAAGTTGATGGGCGAGGAGTGGATGATCCATTGGAGCCACTTGAGAGTAGAGCATAAGAGTGCCGTAATTTACCATCTGGTGCCCTTGGTCGTTAGTTCCGACTTTAGATCCACATATGCTCCCTTTTATGATTTTTTTATTGAACACATGTAATCATGTACACTTATCGGTATTTGCCATGCTCTTTTTTGTTTCTACTCACTCGTTGCGTATATTATGATGTGAAGGAAAACGAAGCAAGAAATGAACCCCTCTGTTGTAGTCCCGGCTCCGGCTCTGGTTTTTTTCCCTACTTTTTTTTCTTCTTTGTACTTTGTATAAGACACTACTATATATGCTGTAAACTTCACAATTACAAATCGTTGTGTGAGAAGTGTCGTTCATTATTGTTCCATACCCGCATTCGTTTTTATATCTGTAATTATTTAAAGAAAATTAAGACATTTCCTTTTCTTCAACTTTGACTTGGACTGCCATGACAAAATTCCAACTCTACATACATAATATAGAGTCACTCACAAAAACTGGAGGGGGGTGTACAGACAAATACAGCATTTGTACGAACACAAATTGAACAGGGAAAATGACTCTAAACTAAACGTTGTACATTTTCATTTCCATTTAAATATTTCATTTTGTCTTCCGCTGACGACAGTCGTCGTCTTCACTTAAGGCACAGGCTTTCGACAGGGACAGGGGGGAACAGGGACTACACTACTTCAATGTATTACTTCCAGTTTTAGTTTAGTGTTAATACATTAATTGATTTCCTAGGGCTATGAACAGGGACGAGATATTAAATCAAAGCAGCCGAAGTTCCTTAATGTGTTAACCACTAAATTGCTACTGAACGTTAGAGCGGCCAATAAGAATATATGAGGCTCTTCATCGTAAACCAAAGTGTTACATTGTCTTCTTGCAATTGTGGCGGTGGATTTGTTGACTATAGCTTGTACGCACATACGACTTTTGTATAAACCAGATTACATATTCCAGTCCATAGCGCGTAGAGATTCATAATGGTATTTTGTATTTAGTTGAAAATGTATATAGTTCTGGATTCTACGTGAAAGAGTGTGTGTATGTATAGGAATGGTGAAATTAGTAAAAAGTTGATGTCTCGTAAGTCTAGCCAGAGTCTATACCTATTACCTATATACATAATATCCAGAGCTGTGTATCGAGATCCAGATCCAGATCCAGAACTAGAACCAGGTAAATGGGGCGTACATATAATCGCTTGTATTACGTCGAAATCTCTGAGTGTTTAGACCACAACAAAAAAAAACATCCATTCCACCACAGACATATGTAACTCCAATCTTGTACTCTGTCTCTCATACATACAAGATAGGTAGACTTAAGTACCAGTCAAAGTGACGGCATATGAACTTCCTACCCCGCGAACAATACAATGATGAGAATGATGATGAAATTAAAATATGTGGAAAGTACAAGATATTCCTTAACATGTTCCATGTTTCTCCTTTTGTTGATGGATACGATTAAGGCTCAACATATTTTTTATATATATATATTTTGTGCTTTGGAGACGTTTATTATCTTTTAGTTGTAGTGCAGTGAGGGATTCCTGCCGAGTTCTGAAGGAAAATGAAAAGGGATCAGATATTCTGTTTGTGTATGAAGACTCTGTGAGTATGATTTCATCATGTCAGATGTGTGTGTACAATGTACTTAGATAACGTGTAGATGTGTACACTTAGATACGCAAGTGGACTTGGAAATGGATCGCGCTCATTTTGATGTGGTCCTTAAAAATTTTAAGCTTTATTATTGTAACAAGTTGCCTCCGACACCATTAGAATTCATGCTACCTGGCTCCCATTACCTTACACACAAGCCTATAGGCTTGGATTAATAGACCTATATAAGTAAAGGGCCTACATGTATGTCACTATGCACTTAAGATGCGTGATCGTTTACTACTATGTGTCAT
Organism: Dicyrtomina saundersi; assembly: GCA_034695245.1. Classification (NCBI taxonomy): domain Eukaryota; kingdom Metazoa; phylum Arthropoda; class Collembola; order Symphypleona; family Dicyrtomidae; genus Dicyrtomina; species Dicyrtomina saundersi. The sequence continues at coordinate 27,693 of JAQFZE010000215.1, read as the reverse complement.
GTGTAATAAATGTTTCGGTCTGTGTTAAGTAAAAACCGGACGTTTGTGTTGTGTAGACTGGAGGAACAACTCCATGGAAAGAACAACAAGTGCAAAGTATAGGTTATAAGTATCTATTTATCTGCTTATGCTGAATTTACATGCCGGACGACGTCTCTTGAGACGGTTTTCCTTAGAACATATTTGAATTCGAAACATTTTAATTGGATCAAGTCTCCTCGCGTTTATCTCACCCAATTTATTTTTCTATGAAATATCTCATCACGACATTGCGAGCATTTTGTAATTTCCAGATTTTTACGTAGTATACAGTACGAGGGGCAAAGGCTGATAAGTGATAAGCCTTATCCGGCATCCTCTAATTACAGATCCACTGATAAATGCGTGTATTTAGAGTAAGGAATGATCTTTGGATACGGTTGACTCAGTCGGAATTTTTTTTTGTTGGTTTACTTAGTAATATAATTAAGGGCATAAGTATTATATCAGCTCGGTTGGCTTTTGTGTTGTCTTTAAACATTTTAAATTGTGTATCATTCCGTAAACAAAGCTCATAAACATAGCGCCTGAAAAATACTTGATATAATTATAATTATTATACAAGAATAATCTGAAGCAAGACAGTGTAATTTATTTACTTTTGGTCTAACAGTTTGTACATATGTATATACATAAGTGCTTCACAGAATACTCCCTTATGTATATAATTTTATAAGCACACAAATGATTCGATGACGACTGTTCGGACGATTTGAGTTCTATAGGACAAATCTACAAAAATATCATTAGGTTAAAACAAAATAATAGGTACTAAAATAAAAGAATAATATTATATTACTCACCTCAAGGTTTCCTAGTAGTAGTTTGAATACCAGAGTTCAAACGTCATGCTGTAGTATAATGCTGTCTATATGTAATAAGGATGTAGAATTTAAACAAAACTGTGTGGATTTACATGTACCTAGATATTTTATGGAACTGTGAAATTTTTGATTTACAAAGAAATATATGTAAATTATATGAAGTATTTTACAATTTCTTATTAATGTTAAAAATATTGATTTACAGAAAAAGATGTAGGCTTCTCCTCCAATGGACCTTTTCCAGAAGAGTCATGTTCAGAGTGCAATCAAATTTATAATATGGGGAAGAAACGTAAACTTATTGATGTTTGTGGTCACCACAGGTGTTTTACTTGTATTACACAAAATGAGAATTGCCGAGTGTGTGGTCAGCATGATCAAGTCGCACCAGCTAAGAAATCATTACCTTTCCGTCAAAAGTTTTTCTCAGCTAATAACTCACCAGTTCCTATTCAGCGCTCTCTTGTAAATTCAAATGGACGCTACACATATGTAATCAAGTTATTTAGTCTAATATAATTACATGTGAATTTTATTGTAGTGTGAAAAATTTAGTTGGCATATATTGATGAGTAATTATTTGATATTAAATTTTAATGTTTGTCACATATAATAATATATAGTCAAAGGGAGGTATACCCGCAGTAGTTTCATCTCTGTACGGCACACCCCGATTATTCAGCAGAAAAGCAATCCCTATAGTCCCCGACACCGATCATTGCAGTCAGTCCAGAACACCTAAAAGCTCATTAGGTAGACGCTCTGTCTTGACAACTATTAGCCGTATTCAAGAGAATGAAATTTACAATTCTCATTGGTCAGGTAAGCACTTAAACCATTAAAGGGTATTACACTTTAAATTGAGCCGTATTTTTTACGTATACTGATTTAAATGCTTTAAATTAATGTAAATGTTAAGAATGTATTTGAATTGTTTCAGAGAATGACGAAGGATTTGAAGATATTCGAAAGTTTAGATCTAATGGGACTTCAAGTGGGAACTCAGTTCCCTGCAGTGGACTAGATCGCTTCTTGTCCAAAAGAATTCTTCAGGGGAAAAGTCCAAGTAGAATGGGTCGGAATTCACAATTCCATACTTCTTGCTCTTCACTGGCGTCTTCGACTGGGAGCGTCACGCAGAGTGATCATACGAACACATTGTTGTCCACATCTAGAGGTGAGGACCCTGCAGTTGTTTTTTTTCTCTCTTATACATAAATTACCTAGCCAAAAAGATACGATGCTATACAACAATAACATATGTCTATTTCTATTCTGTTCACCAAACAATTTTTAATTTTTAATTTCTTATAGCATCCTATGATTCGAGCTCATTTCATCGTGTCAACGGACTATTTGCAACTAACGGCACTGGTCCTTCTATTTCTAGCAAAAGTCCAACGAATGACGCGCGACAATTAGGATACACTCCAAGACCACAAAGTAATTTTACTTTTGAATCCTTAATGCCAATAATAATGACAATGCCATCTCATGTTTCCCTCTAAAAGTTAAATTTTTATTATTATTTTATCATTACTAATATGACAGGGAATAGGCTGATAAAATTATTGCACAGTGTGTAAGTATGCTTTAGTGTAAATTCAAAAACTAAACAGAGAATTGTATACTAGGTAGGTTTTTTTTTTACATAATAATGATGAAAAAAAAATACTGTGATGGTACAGGTCGTTATCCGTCATGTCTACGTCAAGAGCACTTGCCACTCAAGCCATTATTTTTCGAAGTACCGCAGCAAGAGGGGGATGCAATATTTATTGGACGTCAGTGGTTGTTTCATGAAATGGAAATGCTCTTCACGAGTGAAATCAATTCAAATAGAGGGATCATTATCAGTGGGAAGCCAGGCTCAGGGAAAACAAGCGTGTTACTTCAACTTGTTGAGCACAGCTGTTTTGGACGTCGAAGAAATTTAGATTTGGACTTACGCTATGTGTCTGGCAGGGCGTCCTGTGAAGAAGAATTTTCTTTCCCTGCCCCAGAATCCCTTCGATCCTTGGCTTCCCATGTTGTTGCGTACCAGTTCTGTCAGGTTTGTGATTTTAAATTGTTTCTAATTTTCAATTCTTATTTATGTAAATGGATGAATCCCATACATATTTGAAACTGTCAAATTTGCTTAAGTATAAGGATACAATTTAAGGAGAATGTCTGTAATTAGTCTACCTTTTATTTTTTAAAGGTGGAAAATAATGTGTCATGTTTGCTCCCCGAATTTTTGCATTCAATCGCAGCTCAGCTCTGTCAAGCACCTCAACTGGCTGCTTACAGAGAATACTTATTTGAGATGCCAGCTTGTCAGGTTAGAAAGAGTATACTATAAGTAGACAAGATAAACCTTTTTTAAACATACAATACACATTTAATTTACTCCTATAATTCATTCTAATTTGAATACTTTCCTGTCATTCTCATCATTACATTTTATTACAAGCCAAACGGCTGTGGTATGGAATTTAAAAGTACCCATTACTTTACGGATTTTCAGAAATATCTATCGAAAACTGAGTGTCTAAGAAATCCCACGGAAGCCCTCATGAAAGGAATTCTGGAGCCACTGAATTACTTGTACAAAGTCAATAAGATTTCTAATGACTACCTCATTATTGTCATTGACTCAGTGTGTGAGGCTGAGTTTCATCGCTCAGACAGTGGAGACACCATTGCTTCCTTCATGTCAAAGAATATTTTAAAGTTTCCTTGTTGGCTCAAAGTTGTCATTACTATTCGCTCTCAACATCAATCCATCGTCTCATTGGTTCCCTTCTATCGTGTTAAGTAAGTGGAGAGAGAGAGAGAGAGAGGAGCTTTGTCCTTCTGGACTTTAAACTTTAAACTGATATACATCTAATAAAATTCACATAACAACAGTAACAGTAGGAGTAGTCTCAATGTCAAAGCCGTGCTACATATTTAATTTCCATTCCCAAGATAAAATGTTGACTTTTGCTTGTCATGTCTGTATTTGTACTTAGATTGGATGAAAATGAGGAGAGAGTGGCTCAGGACTTATTTGACTACATAACGTACAGAGTGAAAAAGAATTCAATCAGAAAGAATATTGCATGCGGATCTAAAAATGACTCTTCTCAATTTGCCTTCGTCAAAAAACTCATTAAACTGTCCATGGGGAATTATTTGTATGCAAAACTTACACTCGATATGATTGAGGACAATCATTTACACATTAAATCTTCCGACTTTAAAGTATGCTTGCCTCTCACAGTATAATAATAATAAAAAATTCTGCAATGAATGATATCCATGTACCTAGATATATACAATATTATAACACGCCCTTGCTCTAATAGACCCAGATACTGTCCCTGATGATATTGTGTGCTGAAATAGTGGGACCCGAACCTTAATGTTTACATTGTTAAATGAGCATGTTTTGTAATTATAATTCTCTGTGCCCGCGTTTTATTAAAGATCCGCACAGTATTATCACCCACTTAAGAAATATAAAAACATAATTGTTATTCCATTCACCTTAGTATTTTTATTCAGATGATATATTTTTACATTTTAATTTTCAGGAAATACCAAAATCAATCGCAGATCTATTTTTGAAGTTATGTACTAGTGTTTTCCCGACAGATGAGTCATTTTCAAAAGTCGCTTCAATATTCTCGGTGTGCTTGGCAGCTTTAAATCCTCTCACACTTTTGGAGATTTATCATTCAGTCAACTGTCTAAATGCAACTGAGCGAATGCCATGGGAAAATTTCATTGATATTTTTCAGGTAATTTGAGTTATATGCAATACGTACTGCACTTTAGCAGTTCTCAAATCACATTTTTGAAGTTTATTAATTTTTTTTTTGCTAATTTTATTTGGCTACAACCTTCAGTACATTAAGTTTCATTTACAGTGTACATGTATCCTGCCAACACTGCCTTATTAAGAAAAACAACAAAGTTGAATTCAATTAAAATTATTGACATGTTTCTCAGTCATTACCCATAGCATACACAGAATTTCATACCATTACCTGATAATTATTTTACGTAAATGGAAAGAAATGATTATTACTAGTTAAATTATACTTAATAAATACGTTCGTGTAGGAATATATAGTGCTTTCTACAAAGCCGCTGTCAGAATTATATAATTTATTAAATGTAATGTAATTTCATTGAGATCAATAATTATTTCTGTGTTGTACAGAGCTGTTTACAATTTCTTATAAGACGTTCAGACGGAACGCATATGATGTTTCACTCAAGCTTCCGGGATTGGTTACTTCAACGGGAAGACTCTGAAAAGAAAAGCTTTTGTTGTGACTTGAGGTAGAGCATGACTTATGCATTATCATTATTATTTATGAGCTACACTATATTGCTCTCTTAATTTCCCATTTTATTAAAATGAACAATACTCCTTTAACTTTTATGACACGAATACTTATCAAACGATTTCCTCTATTTATATATAGGATTGGACATGCTGCTATAGCATTTCGATTTTCAAGAATAGAGGCTCCACTCAATGAATCAAAAACGTTGGAATTGGGCCATCATATTTTGAAAGCGCATATTTACAAGAATATGCCTTCATCCAAGATTATGGTTCCTCGTGACTTACAAGCTATCTGGCTTGCCAACTGCAGTCAGGATTTGTCCATGACTTTGGCTTCCCCTGCAAATATCTACTACCCAAACATTAAGGTATAGCATAATATTCGTTCATATGATATTTCGTAATCATAGCGTTTCCCAACTGTAACTGCAGATGTCCTTAGATGTGGCATTGTAAACATCCACTAAAAAGTAGTGACTTGGTTCAAATCTACGTCAGTCTAAGTACATCAAATATTACAATTAAATTCAAGATTCAAATTTAATTTTGCATATTTCAATCTATATACTGTGTGAGTTATTGTCCACTAATACGAACCACAACACCGGATAACTTGCTGCTAGTTTTAGTTACATAGATTCCATTTTATGGTAATTTTCTATTTTTATGAAAATTATAGATAATGCTATGAAGCAAGGGAAATTATAGTAAACATTAAAAATTCCCGACTATAAAAATGATACGTATAATTTTAAGTTACACTGTACTTCATAGAAAATATACAGAGGTTTTATTTTTCTTTCACAGAAAAAATAATGACATAAATAAGCAATCTATTTGCAGATTTATTCAACTTCAAGAGAGTGCATAATAATATATTATGTCCTTACTGACAATTCAAATGACAACAAAGCATAATTAAATCATGATGAAATAACATTCCCATTTCCGTACGGTTTTACCACTCAACCTGTTTTGTCCAACGTAAACAAATATTTTCATTTCCCCTCGTCTTTCCGTTCTCTGACTAAAGATGGCGGAGCTTTCAATGTAGAAAGTAGAAAGTTATGTGTGGGACGGGAAACTTGGGAGAAAGGGAAAAGTTGTACAATGTGGGTTTAGATCAGGTTAAGTAAGTTCCTGCAATGCCACCCTCCTACATGAAAGGTACCTACCTACCAAGTTATATATAAATGTTTTTTTTTTCGCCTTTCCCACAAAGCGGTAATTACTCACACATCATATAATACTTGAAGTTCTGTTCCGTTTGAGAGTGTCAATATTGGTAATGAAAGCTGTATATATTTTCCTGACATTTTTCTACGAAAGACGACACATGATTTCTAGGAATGGAAGTCAAGATATCACGACACGACTTCCATTTCTTCCATTCCACTCGCATTTCTTCGAAGGGAGAAAGATTGGTTGTTGGTTGTGCAGGGGGCTGAAAACTGAGATGCGTACGGTAGAGAGGTAGGTAGGTAGGTACATTTGGTTTCTATGTAGAATCATTGACTTGAAGACTGGCGTGACCGTTTATAGCCGTTTAGCATTATGTTACCTGGATTTTCTTGTCCAACTTTAGTGCAGAGTTTTGTAACAAAGAAAGACGATCACAGTACATACATACCTTTTAATTACACTTCCACCCACTGAACTGTGCTAGTTAATGGCGCTGGAACTAGTTTATAAGCCCATAGGCCCAGGTTAAAAGTTTGTGCTCAAAAGGCAATATAATTATCAATATGCAACTCGTATAAATACCGACACCTACCACCTAGATAGAGTATACTGTGGACAGGTAGTCGGGATACATGATATAATGATTATTTTGATTTTTTGTAACACTACGTAATTTCGTGTCGCACATCATGGTTTCCTTTAGGTGAGGCTATAATTATCAACAGATGTAATGGCAGCTGGAGTTGTTTCAGTTGTTCCCTGTAGGTTGAAATAATTATATGGTGGAGGTTGTTTACTTTTCAAAACTAGTATTTATTCCTACACTAGACTTCATTCAGCCAAGTTCTAGCGTATTAAGGAAGTTCAGTGTGCAGGTATAGCATGCATTTGAGCCCTCTCATCGTCAGAGGGGAGAAAATTAATGTTCAGCTGGGAGGTTAAATTTGTGGAAATTTTAAAAATTCTGCTTTTAAAAGGGTTGAAAAATGCTAAACGTAAAATAAGCATACATGGCTGTGTTTTGTACACATAACATACGATGTATTTTAAGATTCAATAACGCAAGGTAGGCAGGCATCTGATACCAATTTAAAATCCCACTTTCACTTCCCACTCCCTGACACTACTTCCCACGTTCAGCCAGACGACACAAAAGCAGCTGGCATAAGGCATAAGAGTTAAAATGAGAATAATACATTCATTCCTGTATTCGGAATCGTAATGTAAAATCATATACATATACGCATGTAGAGAGACCTAAGTGCATAATGATTAATAGGAAGTTCGTGGTAACCTAAATTTGAGTACGAGATGAAGAATAGTATAGGTCTAAATTTTTCACGGAGGTAAACGGAAGGGAAGGAGTCTGAATCTATATGCACTGGTATTTAAATATGACTCTATAGGTATCCAGACTGCTCCTCTTGGCTGGTGCTAATCCGAATGAATTGACACAATGGCGAAATGCACCACTGCTCTCGTTGTGTGCGGGAGAGGGACTGGGAGAGATGGTCGGACTTTTATTGGAGTTCGGAGCGAATATCAGTGGCGTGGATGAGGATGGGAACTCGGCTCTTCACATGGCAGCCGAGAATGGTCAGCTCGAGATGATCCGCCTCCTGGTTCAGCAAGGAGCTGTCATCTCCCAAGTCAATCATGATGAGGAATGTGCATTAGTTAAAGCAGCCGTGAGTAATCGACTGACGGTCGTCGCGTTCCTCCTACATCAGAATTGGGAGATGAAGTCACCCAAGAGTCTTACTGTTCAGGAAGCTTCACAACATGCTCTCGTGGCTGCATCAGCATATGGACACGTGGAAATTGTCGAACATATTATTCAAGAGATGAATTCCCCCATCAATTGTCCTGATACACTGTACGGGGAGAATCCTCTCTGTGTTTCCTGTGCGAACGGACGGGAGAACGTCGTGGAGTTTTTACTTCAGAATGGAGCGAGCATTAATGCAGTTAATATGAGAGACTGTCCACCCTTAATACTGGCTGCCAATGGAGGTCATGCTTCCATCGTGAAAAGACTCTTGGATGAGGGAGCACCCGTCAACCGTGTCGACTCTAACAAAAGGACAGCTTTAATTGTGGCAGCCAAGGAGGGCTACGTGGACACGGTGAATATCATTTTGGAAGCGGGGGCAGACGTCAATTTGGCTGATAAGGATGGTCTCACCGCACTCTCTTGGGCAGCTCTGAGAGGACATGCTTGCGTCGTCCAGTCATTACTCAGCTTTGAAGTCGATGTAAATCATGCTGATGTTTCTGGGAGAACTCCCCTTGACCTAGCATCGCACTGTGGCAGTGAGGAAATAACACAGGTAATTTCTATTTATTTACATCAGAACCAGGACGGTGGGCAGTGGTAATTTATTCAGAATTTCATCACAGTCGTAAAAATATTAACATATAACGCATGTAGTATAACACGTAATGCTACGTAAGGCTGTAATACTGGATGTAGTGGTGCAGTAAAACGAGAAGGTATAAGGAAGGTCAAAGTCAAAATAAATTGATGTAGGTAGTTACTTAGGTTATCGTTATTTTTGTTTTGCTTTAAAGCTGTTGCTAGACAGAGGTGCTCTCTTGGAACACGTTGACTTACAAGGGGCGAGACCACTGGACAGAGCCGTGGGATGTGGCCATAAAGAAGTAGTGCAGTTATTTCTAAAACGAGGTGCTAAGCTAGGCCCAGCCACATGGACGATGGCAACTGGAAAGCCAAATATCATGTAAGTAAAAGCTGAAACCGGAAAAGCGTCATTCTCTCAAGTTCCTCTTGATGAAATATAAATTGGAAAAAGTCCAACTTATTTATTATTCACGGATTTGCTTTCTCCCCCGTTCTCTCTCTTTCTTTCTTTCTTTCTATTCTAAGGAATCTCCCTCTGTATGGATCATATCATAACATATAAAATATATACAGTTTTATTATTTAGAAGGGTAGAACTTACAAAGTTGTTTTTTGTGTGTGAATGTTCTTTGTTACTAAACAGACTGGCCCTTCTCAATAAATTACTCGAGGATGGGAATGTTCTGTACCGAAAAGGTCAGTTAAAGGATGCAGTTTATCGTTACCAGTATGCGGTCCGGAAAATCCCAGTGAATGAATATGATGAAGATATGCAAACTACATTTGATGAGATAAAAATGACTTTTATGCTCCAGCTGAGTCGCTGTAAAAGGAAGATGAATGTAGGGGGGGTTTTAAAATTTTTTTATATTCTAAAATAATAGCTTTGAAAAAATGCTTTTAGTGAGAACACTTTTTTCTCATTCTTTTCCTCTTCCTCCTTAACACTCTCGACTCTCAGGGATTTTGAAGGGAATATTTTCTTATTTAGGAGGAGGAGGAAGCCATACATTTAGCCTCGGAGGTGATCAAGATGCAGCCCACCTCTTCCAAAGCGTACCAAGTCAGAGCAAAAGCATACCAGGCCATCAAGTAAAATACACAAAATATCCCCACGTGTGTGTGTGTGGAAAAAAATATTTTATCCCTAATACTCCATCCCATTTGCCATTACCATTATAGTCAATTTCAATTTCAATGTAGTGATATTGCATATTGCATATCATTCTTTTCAAAGAGTGGTATATATTATAGCATACAAGAAAAAATAACTTTTTCCCTCCCCCCACCTCCCTCCCTCTCATCCTCCCTCTCATCCTCCCTCCCTCCGAAAAAAAAGACAATAAATAAATGGATAGTGAATGACGCTGATTGATATAATTAATTTAGAGAGATCACAGAGGCAGTGAACGATGTGAATCGGGCCATGGAGTTTGTGGGACACAATGCTGAGTTGAGACGACAACTTTTTCGACTCAAGGAAGAATTGACTCGTGAATCTCGGAGTGAAACGCGGAACATGTCTCCTCGTTCAGTCAATCCGTCACTCAATTCTAGTTACACCAAAAGGAGTACTTCACAGACTCCTACTTCCACTCCGATGCCAATGACGATGGCGACGACATCCACCACCACAGCCACCACCACCACCACCACCACCACGGAGTGTGTCTCTTCAAACGATACAGTGAAGTCTCAACTTTTCAACTAACAGACTCCTCCATTTCCAGTCCCCTATCATCACATACTCCAAGACTCTCACTACTTTTACTTTCCCTGGACCTCTTTGGAAAAGTAATAAGTGAGGAAGGATGGTATTATGATGGAACTTGGGAATTGATACAGAAGCCTCACTCTGTCTATTATCTTTTCTGTATGAGCCGAGAGGGGGGAGGAGGGGGAGCGGAAGGTAAGAGGAAGGAAGGAGAAAATCTAAAAAAAAAACGAAGAAAAAAAAGGTAACCATGTGTGTATTGAACAGAACATAGAACAGAAATATGACAATCCAATCTAATCAGCCTATACGCAGTGCATAATGAAATTAGTTCTAATCGATCAGTTGAATTCCCTCAATGGACGGAGAGAATCACTGTAATAGAAAATATATTTAAACTTTCTCTCCCCCCCCTCCCACTCACATCCAGAGCAAGAGTGATTTACATTACTTTGCTACTCAAGAACAAAGGTCCCAACAAAAATCCCATTTTACATAATAGAAAACTCCCATCCTTAAAAATGCATATAATTTGACATGCATTATGCGCATCATGGCAAAGCATATTATGTCATGATCTTACAAGTTTTGTAGCTACATAAATTCCTATATTATGTATCATACTGACAACTTTACTTAAGTAGCACATAAAGTATAGGTAATTTTTCGTATGTAGTTGAGTATTTTTTGTGTGTAACTTTACTGTATGAATTTAGAACTAACTCAAAAAAATGCAGTAGTAGTGCATACTCGATTGTTGTTATATATGATTTAAATTTAATAAATATATTTGTGTGAAGTGTGTAAGACACTATTTCCTATATATCATCACATAGAATATACTAATCTAATTTTTATTATAAAGATAATCGCTACTTTACTTCTCATAGTTGACTATTACAAAAGACGATGTCAGACAATACTATGTTGTAGCTATATATATTATGATGTCCTTAATTGACATTATTATCCTTTGACCCGTAAGTTGGCATTCTCAAGTTGTACCTTAAAAAAGTAAAAAAAAAATGAACGAAGAAAAAAAACAAATCTTGGTATCCTAATTGAAAAGTAAATAACCTTGACGTTTAAAAAAGTACCTTAATTTGTTTTATAATCCTTAAGAAATTTTTTTTGCTGACACTGGCTTTGAATTTTTAAACAGAGAGAGAAAGAAAGTCGTCAACCTCCCTGTCTGTATTTCTCCTCAGGAGTACGACTAGAAGAAAGGCGAAAAAAAAATGCATGTAATTATTTGTTACTACTACTACTACGTATATATTCTCTTGATATAATTTATTCATGTGTAGGTAGTAGGTAGGTACTTTTACATGAGTACGATACTTGATTTTTTTATTAGCGGTGACAGCAGAAAATTTAAAGGAAAAAAAATACATTTCCAAATTTTTTAAAAAAAATGTGCCATTCCGTGGTTGGCAAGACAAGACATTTATATTATAATTAATTAGTATATTAAACCTAATTATGTAGGAACCATATCAAAACATACACCAAAAAAAATAAGAAGAATAAGAATAATTGAGAGTGTAAAAATAATTTTTTTTCTAATGGTTATAATGTTAATTAATAATAATAATTTTAATTTACACCCTTCGTCTGAGACAAGAAGGTTTTTTGGCATGTAAAATTATCTCTAGTCGATGGAAAATAATACAATAAGAATGAGGAGAGTATGGAGTAACATATACATTATTATATTCAATTTTCCTCACTCTTCTATCATTCAATTTGTATTATCTCCTCGGCATCACTCGTTGGTTGTGTACTTGGCCAAAATCCCTCAAAGACTGAATTTATTCTCTCTTGTATCACCGAAAAGTCTGCATAACGCATGTAAAAAAAAATTGAATAAGACGCTTTTTTTGAATACAACAATATATAATATAATTTACTATTCATTCATGATGACTATATACCTTTATGTAAGAAACTTAAAAAAAAGAGCATGTTTATGACTATATAAGCTGTTACATGAAAAGTAGTATTATTATTCCTATTACTATATCATAGTGACGATGACGACATCCTATAATAATCCATTCTATATAACTATATAACTCTTATAGATATGCATCACTTGTAGAGAAAATAGTATTTTAAGAATGTTACCTAACTTTATTGGAATTCCATTGTATTCATGTTGGCCACAGCGAGCATAAGATACCTTATACCTATACTATAAATGTACTACACAAACATTGCATATTGGCTCCAACTGTTATCCCTATATTTTAATTGTACTATATATACGCTCGTACATATTGATTGTACTTTAAATTAATGAAGACACACACACACAAATGACTCTAGATTTGTATTTCGTTATCTTAAAATTAAAAAAATTACATAACATTGTGTAACTTGTGTGCCTGAATTCATGTTTCCTCACGTGAACTTTATATATCATTATAATAATATATAAAAAATATAATTTATACATTATATTATATACAATGATGTACCACTACTACTACTACTATTACTACTACTACTATTACTATTATCACTATATACTCAACATGTATGTATTTAAGAAGCGGACAAATTACTTTTTTGAACACCGTACAATTTACATGCGCGATTTAATCAAAAAACAAATTCTTCCTCACTGTGGGTATGATGAGCCTCTTTGTAAATATGTAGCGGAGAGATTATTATTAAGAAGAAGAAAACGAGTGGAATGAAATATTTTTTTCGAGATTCATTCATTAACCCTGAATAAAAAAAACTGTAGTAACGCCAATGATGAATACATACAAACACAAACGAAAATTTCATGGGTTTTTGATTCAGTCGAAATCGAAATCGAAATTATTAATAATATTTCATATAAGAAAATTAAAAATTAAATTTTGAAGATGTCATATGACTTCAACTTTATTTTACCTTACCTTACACATAATAAGGAAGGGAAATATTGCAGCTTTAATCATTCATAATAATAGAAATTAATGTAATATATTTTATGTGTAGAGAATTATAGAATAAGGAAAAATTGTGTAGTATGTTATGCTACGTACTAGTACTGGTCGTAATAGATAGGACACAATCATAGCATTACATTACATTGGTTGAAATAAACTATAATAGACACATAAGACATTTGTTTTTGTAATATTGCAATGGAGTATCAAAATATTTTATTGCGCATTTTATTGAAATAATAATGTTTGACTATTAACAATAATTAACACACGATTATTTCGGATATCTTGATAATATAATATTATGTATAGTTTAATGATAGCGTATAGCGTATATAAAACTACATGGTAAAGTTTGTGCTAATTTTTTTTTGATAACCATTGTGTAGTTTTTGTAAGTATCTGTACTACTTCCTTTGCAATGCTAATACCCCTTACCCCATATATATGTAGTAACTGTTAAATATATGAGTGAGCTATATACATAGAATAAAAGCAACACCTTACAAAACAAAAAGGAATAAGACTGCAGGATTGAAATTGATGTAAAGACAGATATGAATCTACAGATTGCATTTAAAATGCGAACGCTATAAAGCGACGACGATGAAAACAAAAACCAGGAATATACAGGATGGCGACCCCAGAAACTACACTACCTACTATTATTTCTAATAATAAAATAGAATACTATGATGACACACAGGGTATGGTTTGTACACCATTGAATCCGAACGTCTCAATGAAACAACAACAATAATAATAGTAATAATATACAATAATCAATAATATAATAGAGAGAGAGAGTTGCAAGGAATGTACTACCTACATAATTATATACATTAATGCAGTCCTGCCAAATACAAGTCCTTTTCCCCCCTACAAAACCAAAACCAGACCAAGACCCGCGGTTGGTAGAAGGTTTAATGATCTAAGATAATATTATTATGTAGCGTACAATACTGTAATGTAAACATGATTTAGCGCTTACGTTAATTGTAGACCACATAGTTGCAAGATAATGTAACTGACCAATTTCCCTTCAAGCTTGACTAAACATTATTATTCATTGTATTTTCATTAGTGTACCCGATTTGGATCGAAGGAATAAAAAATGGTTTTTGCTTGTACAGTCTTGTTTTGTTGAAGCGATATTGATGAGACAATAGTTTATAGAGGAATATTTAGAAAGTATACAACGATTGAGAAAATTCCCGTCTCGAGCTCAACCAACACCACCAATGTCAACATAAAAATTACCTATAGAGATGTAGAAGACTAGATTAGATTTTTAGATTTAGATTTTTTTTAGTTGTAAAAAACATATATTAGTTATAGCCCCCATCATTCGCATTAAGATGGTAAGAAAACATTTCCGCATGACACTGTAGGCGGTTATTTGTTGTCATTACTCTTTACACCTCTATAGAGATATACATATAATATAGTAAGTGCGGTACAGGCGTGCTCTGATAATTACTACTAGTTGAGCTTATCCATTTATTAATAAAGACAAAACTACGCCTCGTCTCAACAGAAACCTCTCACTCACAATGTATCTCGACCCTCCTAACTTCTTAATTATATACAAGTCGGGCTATCAATCTATAGATAAATAAATAAACTAACTATGCTTACAACTCGAGTCTTGAACGTGTTTACTTTGCACATATCCACAATTTCCACACATCCACCGAATTCCGATTCGAACACTCGTCCATACACTTTACGATATTATTTAATGTGAAGCTTGGTTGCCATTACTTTTTTTCCCTGTGCCTACTGCATATAGTCTATAGTCTAGTCCTAGTGCCTACCCTCACATACCAAAAACATCATACAGTTACCATTACTACTATATCATAAACACCATCATCACCGCTATACATATTAGTATTTCCATGCTCACTCCTCAAACCCCTGTCTATCCTCGCACTAGTTTTCTCTGGCTTCTATATGGAATGGCTTGGAATCTCTCGTGTCACTCCACAATATTATGTTAATGAAGAGCCATTCCCTGACACGGAAGACTAACCTACACCTTTGACAATTATCCCTTCGTCTGCTCCTCTATCCTAACGGTGGAAAGTCTATAAAATAAAAATGCTCCACGCGGGGTCCTCACATATAGGAGTACTTATAGCAAGGCATGGGCATATCTGCCTATGCATCTCTGTAGTCAAGTGCTCCTCCGAATCTTTCCCATACTTGACTATTTTCACAGGGAAAACAAACAAAGATGTCATTCAGAAAACTCTCATCCTCTTTGTCATGGGGCTTGTCCTGCCTCCACCGACTTTCCGTGGCCTGGCCTGAAGAATCTAAATAAATTTGAGCCGAAACGGGGCAGACGGTTGAACTAATGTAGTTAAGCATCCACTTTAGCTTTCCCTGAACTGATTACAAACGTACCCCGTAAATATGTAGAGCTATTTGGAAATTTGAAATACCAGGTGCCTTCTCATGGAAGTTCAACAGTCCTGTCAATAATTATTATTATTTCCAGATACAGCGAGACTATAGAGTTTGGACATAAGGGAAATGCCTATGTATTTAGTGCTACCATTTGGCATATATCTGTAATAGTATATATACGTGTCCAATGCACGTGTGGAGGCTAAGGCAAAAAGTGAGAAAAGGTATTGATTGTTCAGAAATTATGAGGTTGCAAGTTGCAGAAGAATCGTTAAAGTAACTTAATATTATCATGTGTAGATTTACTATTAAATACAAGTTCAGAATCAGAACCATTAGAATGTATAGTATGTAGACGGAGAGGAGTATAGCGCATTAGTTCGCGGGGCTCTAATCATGTCATGCCACACTTGGGAACCTTTAGATTTTTCAAATCCGATCCTTGATGCTGCTATCGAAATTGAACTATGTACTGAAGAGACAGGGAGTGAAACTAAACCGAAATTGTTGGGTTCGGGGTAACTCTACGCTCGTTAGTATCCACAGACAGAGAGAGACAGAGAAGAAGACACAAGTATACATATGGTGCAATGCTGCTCCAACTAACGTTTTTCTACAGCCCATTAAAGTGTAAGTCTAGGAAAAGAAAGCGGTGTATAGCGTAGGCAGGAGGCAGCAGGTAGGTAGGTTGCTGTTGGTGTTCCTAGTTACTGGTTATGTGGTGGTGGGGTAAATTCGCATGGTCGAGTCCGGCTCTACCCCGCCTGTCTCTCTCACTTTGCCTTCTCTACTCCCCAGCGTGTCCGACTCCTGGCAGTTGCCAGACTATATATGACCAGTGAATTGGACGAGTCAGCTTAGAACTAAGCTATAGGACGGAGCGACGATTTCACCAGGATTTTCCAAACGTTACCCCAACAAAATACCTACCGACTACATCTTCTCTCAGTCTCTCTTTCCTGTCTCATCAGAAGTATCCAGAGTCGAAGAAGTCCTTTGAACGTCCATCGTTACTTATAAACTTGTCAGTGATATTGTTAGCGACTACGACAACTCACCAAAAAGAAGAAAAAAACTACACCGATTGACATTTTCACTGGTCGTTTTTCGGTGTTTTTTTTTCAGTTTTTTTCCTTCTTCTTGATCGTACTTTAGCATCAGTCTCAATTACTAGAGTAACAAGCTGTTCAGCTGCCCACCCTTCCCTATTTATCCTCCTGCTCCTTAGCCCTGTCTTTTACACACTCACCAGAGGAGCTCCAGAAAGTATTTCAAGTCGCTCGTGTTATCACGGGATGCTCAGTTGCTCTACAACCAACAAATCTTAAGGTAACCCTTTTTTTCTACTACTATTTTTAGAAAAACATTTGTAGTGTACAAGTTAATTTTTTTTGTCCACTGTCCCAATCATTTTTCGGGATAATCTGTACAACGACAGCTAAAATTTTAAAATCGAAAAATGGGAAGTTTGATATATTTCCTTAAAATGTGCAACCGACAAAATTTTATATTTTAAAAAATCTTACGGAATTTATAAGCATTTTTTAATCCAAAATCAACGGTCTATCAAGCTCTGTAGCCTCATATTTATAGGGATATCACTTTTCTCATTATACACTAACACACAATCAAGTAAGTTTTCCCTTCATCACTAATCATCTGCTCTCTCTCTCTCTCTGTATAACTTTCGTGAAAATACACTGTTTTACTTGCTTTCCGTGATTCCCTATTTCTGTTCGTCGTACTAAACTAAAATTAGCATTTGTTTAAACATCTGTATTTTTGTGCGGTTGGTCTAAATTCAAATATCTATAAGAGTACAAAAGAAATATTGTGTTAATTTTTATTCTGTGAAGATGTAAACCGTCCAAAGAATTGTATAAATACGAAAATCCAGTATCGACAGTGTTTCTAGCGCCTCAAAAAAACTGTGATAGAAAAGGGTTTAAATAGATTCATTTCTCTGCCTGGTATTTTTTTGGCTATGGTTCTGGTTTCTGGTTTCTGGTATTTTAATTTTTGAACGTCGCATTCTTTTACCAGTGAAATATAAAAAGAAGGGAAGTAGGTAAAATAATTTAAAAAAGAAAAAAGTAAGACAAGTTCATACTGTATACTTTTATAAGTCATGAAGGAGTCCCAACGTTGGGTGTTTAGTGAGTATAGATTAAGTACGTTTATCTTTATGGCTATAGATGAGCTTGGTTTTTACTTGGTTTTTGCGTAAAGGCAAAGGGTTAAAACCTTACCCAAAAAAAAAAGAGCAAACGCTATATCTTATGCACTCACCATTATTTTCTAAAGGAAAAGTTTAGATCATTTCCCTTCATTAATATCTGTAGAAAGGTCTACTAGCTTGAGCTAGATGTAAAAATTACTTTGTACTTGAGGAGCTAAGTGTGGGTAGGTATCTATATATTAAATGGAAACATTTATAGTTAAAGACTGTAGCTATGTGTAACTACATCGCATCTGGTCTGTGCTCATCCCTGTATCGATTTCAATATAAAGAATCTCCACTTCCCGACATGCAGATTTCTTTATGAATAAATTATTTCTTCCTTTCTTCGCATCCTAAAGGATGACGGATTCCGTTGCTGGAAAGAATTCGAACGGGGGGGAGGGGGGGCTATACATATGGCGAGGGCGAGGGGCAACGTCAGAAAATACTTTGTCTGAAAGTCTGATGAATAAGCGCTGTAGTTCGATCCCTACTGACTATATTAATCATTATAAAATACAATACCATCTTCAATCAATCCATTCGAATTTTTCCGAGTGAGACAAGGCTAAATTACGTATCAACATCGATTAAAAGCTGCACACTTTACTACTGTGCGTCATTCAATATCGCTTTCCACAACTAATTGTAAGTACCTAGGTACATAGTATAATGTTATTCCTTCAAGCCTACATGCACATAATACAAAACAGTTATTATTAGCTGCATTGAATCACTCTTTATCCCAGCGTAGCATGAGTAGTAATGAAAAAAGAGTTAATTTCAACTACCAAAAATAGATAGTAAATACAGGGGCATGAATGCTTCATTTATCTCCCGGAATTTAAGCCAAACAGTAGAGTTCAAGCCCCAACCTAGCCAAGTTGAGTTAATACATAGTACTGAGTAGGTACTTTAAATGAAAGAGTGGGGGGAGAAGGAGGGGAATACGATTTAATTAAGGATTTTACATTCCTCTGAAATAATTTTTGTTGCCAGAGGATTAATAATTACTGATCATGTTAAATATAAATGGGATTCTCATAAGCTAAATTAATATTGCAATAATGAATACTGTTTTTTGTGTGAGAGAACTGCACTGAATTTTATTGTGATGTCTACCTTCCTACCTACCTGCCTACCTACCCATGTATGCTTGACTGCCTAGCTAAAAAATTGGTGGAGTTCTTTCGAATAGAAAGGAATTGCTTTCCTTGCCTAATTGTTCAACCATCAAAAAATCCCTATATACAGTCTCACTCATCCAAAATCAGGACATACATAATAAGAATGAGTTTATTTATTTTTGCAGGAAGAGCACAGAGATTTGAAGTGAGTGAATTTAGTGATACAAAGAAAAGAGCGGAGCTATGAAATTACCGATAATCATCCGATCCATAATCAATTCATCCCTTTTGTGCACAACTCTTGTGTCGACTCTTTGTCTCGTCCTCTGCTTTGAAAATGAGAGTGAGAGTCCTCATATACCTTCACTCAAACTCAAGGAGAATCTTGATCATTCACTTTGGCCATCGCTTAACGATAGAGTCGCCTTGAAGGAGTTGTATGAGGTTTGCTAAATAATTTTTTGTATAAACGTTTTTCCTTTTTAATTTACCGCGTATCTCTCATATATGTGTATCCCACACAACATGTGAATCCTTAAGACCTACGGCATGGCTATTAAAAATAAGTAGACTTGAGCTGAGTAAACCGTAGGGAGTTAAGGGGGGAGGGGTTGAGGGGAAGGGAGAGTTCACTCTCACTTCTTCACTGTACATATTTATGACACTGTGTTTGGGTCGAACAGATGTACAGAGATGCAGCGCCGCTGTGGAAAAGAGCCCCATCCGCTGGTTTCTATGGCATGAGAGGGAAAAAAGTTCCAGGACAGAATTTCTTTGGGATGCGAGGTAAAAAGGGTCCATCGGGATTTCTAGGGATGCGGGGGAAGAAAATGGAGCCGAAACTTATGGGTTTGGCTGACGATTTGGATACGTTGGAGGCGGCTGTTATCGGAGACTTGTGGAGCTCTAAAGAATTCCAACAGCAGCCCCAAACACTTGTTGGTGGTGACGGTGACAATCTTCTGGCTGACCATTCTGATAACAAAAGGGCACCCGCTGATGGCTTTATAGGTTTACGTGGGAAACGAAATACGAACCTGAAGAAAACTTTCACCGCCCCTATACATTAGTGGAAACCTCTATCTCCTCTGATTCTATGACAAATCTCAAGGGTAGAATAACATGTAATTTATGTTGGACTCAGCCTCCTCGTGTATCAAAATATCTCTATACTTCGTCTAACCTATTTTTCCTCTCTCCTTTCTCCCGCTGTCTCTTTATTATCGTCACTAATGACACTCCTCATTTGAATTTTGTTTCCTATATTTTCAGTATTTTCTCCTCCAGTCTCCCGCACTCATTATTAATCTCATAATTTGCAATTCTATGAATATTAGCTTGTAGATAAATCATTCACAAGTAACTCTATCATCTCACTATACAGACCTTCCACTCTGGATCTTATTCATATCTCCTTAGCTCTCCCTAGCCATGCATAGAAAAGCAAAAAATTTACATTAATTATAAGATTTGAGCCAAACTGTGTGTATCTACTATATGGAGTAAACATGGGAACAGGATTTGCTCTTGGCCTGAGTCCCTTATATCAAATAAACTTTACATTAGCCTCCTCATAGGTAGGTAGGTACATTACGGGAGCATTTCCCCCTATGCTACAAGCAATACAGAGTCAATTTTCTTCAGAGTTTCAAATTTGCTATATGGCTTTCGTCATACTTTCGACTTGTACTTCTCTATTCGTGCTTATAGCTTTCTTGCTCTTCTCTTTCATATTGATTGTAATTGGGCGTGTGAACTCTTAAAACTTAAACGTACGTAGAGCTACACACACATTATTCTACTTATTTAATTATTACTTTATGTAAAAATCTATATACATGATAAGTAAAGCTAAATTTAATTAGTATATATGAGTACTGCGTAGAGCATGTGAATATACATATGGAATCTGAAAATTCAGATTCTCATTCTAAACAGTCGTTTCTTAAAATACATTGAGGAAATTAGTAACTATACTAACTCTACACTGCACGCACAGTTGAGAGGCAATGCGCCCCGGGCCGCAGGGTTTAGAAGAACATAACATAATATACAAGAAGAAGACAGTCCGTCACCAGAGCCCTGTCTATAAAAAATTAATCAAATTCGGGAAAATACGTATGAAATTGTGAGTTAAAAGTTCTAATAGAGTGTGTATATAAGATAAACAAATTTAATTATTATTAGATAGCCTGGACACAGTAGTGTAAAACAGAGTAAATTGTTGTCAAGATAGCTGTGTTATAATTTATTAATACTACATATAATATTATACATAATACATGTACTACTGCGGTAATATGGTGCTGTAGATTGTAGATATAGTTGATGATTTAAATGTAGATATTTGTAGTTCACTTCATATAGCTTGTACATACAAATATTACATGGTCCGTAATGTCTGTATGATCCTTCAATGGGTCATACTCATTTTTGTTTGTAACGTGTGTGTCAAAATGCAATCGCAGCGCTAGTGGTTATATAGTGGTGCTGATGAGTATAACTTTAAAATGTTTGTACAATTATTACATTTTATTTATTTACATAATAATTGGCACTGATCCTTACTATTTTTTATATTATGATTAATGAAAACGAAAAGAAATTACCAAAAACATTATTATCACCATTGTAGCTGAACTAAATCTAATCTATATAATATAATTACATGATTATTGACAAAACTGACATTTATTGGATATAGTTATTTATTGAAAAGAAAAGTATAAAAATAAATCATCAGTCGGCATTGTAAAAAAAATATATTAATAACTGTTATAATTATTATGTATGTCATTATTTAAAAAAAAACCTTCTTCATAAACTTATTGCTACTTAAATCAAATAATTCAAAAATAAAACTCATTATAGGTATAGGTAGGTACCTACCTAAAATATCCCTTAGTATATTATACAATAAAACGTTATTGATTCTGTTTCTCTTGATTGTAAAAAAAATTGAGCTAATGTCAAGTCAAATAATAAAAGTGAAACCATATTGTACGATATGCCACATGCATGCTGCAACTAAATTGCGAGTCCAATGATTTATCACTTTCCCAATGAAAACTATAATATACAGTTTTAGCTTTATTATTTTTCACAGTTATATAATCCGCTAACATTTACGACCTGTAAAAATAGTGAGCCCATATTAGACTAAGGTCTACACTCAATTTCAACAGAGTACTATAGAAGATCCCATTAAAACAAATACAAATGGATTAGTTATTCAATTAAATTCAGGAAGACGAATAGGAGAGGCAGAGGCTGGAGATAGTAGACACAAAAATGAAATATAGTTATACATATCATCACATTGTACATATCTATAAGCCTTATGATTAGGCATTGAATGCGCTCGTTGCCTAATTAATGTTGTTGCACTATAAAACTATCCTGGAAGCTTTTACATTTCCTCATCTCATGTCTATCATCCATCAAAAGTTTCAAAAGTATTTATGTCACCTGTAGTCTGGAATTTTGGAGAATCTACGTTCCCTCACAATCATTTTCTTCAATAGGAATAATGCGCCCTCGTCATATGAGAAGACCCTCTCTTCATTTCCAATTTCTATTGCCACAACAAAGCAATAGTAGAACATGTGGGTGTGTGTGTGTGTGTTGAGGAACTTTCTCGGATTCAAAAAAGCATATGATGCACAATACATCGCCCACTGGATCCCTACTTACATAACTGATGTTTAGTTTGTACTATAATATAAATGTAAAATACAACGTTGAATTTCATATATATAGAATATAGACGCTTAGAATATATACTTGTTTTCCAGTTCCTAGTGCTTTTGTACGACTGTACGGAAATATCTCAATTATATGTACCCATATTTATACATGTCGGAATTATCACTGCACGAGCCAATACGCTCAAGCAGTAACCTACCAAATTTAACGAGGGCTGTAAAAATATCTAAACAGATAATTCAATAAAGACTTTTGCTCGATCGTAATCGTAATACGGTATAGCTACAAGCCCCATAGCAGCCCTCCGAGTTTTGGTCAGTGCTCGTGGAGCACAAAAGGTTACTCGATTTGAATGGGTAACAATTCATTATTAATGTTTTATCATCAAAGCTGAGTGAAATGATGATCCTCCTGACTACTGACCATACACATAAATTCAAGAGTGTATATTATTTCCGCTCTAACTTTCAACTTTAAATCATCTTTGTTGCACGGAAGTTACCCCTATGGTACACTGTACACATTCTAGTTGAAAACGCATATATTTTAACATACCCACCTAATTAGGACTTTAGCCTTCAATTTCTGGTTTGGTTACATAATACAGTTGATTGTTTTGTGATACAATACAGTTTGTGTCACAAAATTGGATTCAGTGCGTTAAAGCATTCTAATACACGAGCGGACAATACAAAAATAACAAATGAGGTGCCTGTACGCTCTTAGCTTAGATTAAGCGGTCTCTCTAATTCAAGCAAAGCAATGCCATAGCCATCCCACTTTATCGTTTCTATTGGCACCAGATAATAATTATAACTTCCGCCCATCCGTGATGTAATGTCATGCAATTTTATATGGGTAATACACACATACTGGATCTCACAGTAAATCGTAAATTCCGTATTTACGATTATTAGAGATAAAATTTGCAGTTTTTATATTCTAACATTGCATGGGATAGCAGCAGCAGCTAAAAAAAAATCCCATTGCATTTGCTCCATCAGCATATAATAATTTATTTAGCCGCCGAACCGTGTGGAATTCCCTGCTTTTCATTTAAGTTTTTGTTTGGATGTCGGAAAGCTAAAAGTTTGACGAGGACTTGGATGTATATTGACATTTTGCAGAACAAATAATTTTGAGATGAATGAGGCCGAAAAAGATGTAGGAGATAGGGTTACGGTTCCGAAGCTCTATCGTATTAATTACAACAGATTGCTTATTTCATGTCACTATGACTTTTCTATCTCGATCCGCTCCCAATTTCTACCATCAAAAACACTTCAAAAGTTCAAACCCCTTTCAGATTACGATGCATCCCCTTTCGTTAAGTCTTCTTTGTTCTTATTCTTATGCATCTAGCATACATATATACATGTACAACCAGTCGAAGTGAAGTATGTTTGTAGAACGTTATTGATTCATAAGGACAAGGACAACGAGATAACTCTGCGATTTTTAATGTAAGCCTCATTTCCAAATAAAAAATAAAATGCAGCGATATGAAGGGATGAAAAATTTATATTTACGTGCGTCAGGTCGTATGACAGTGACAGTATGACACATAGTATCAGAGCAGTCGATCAAAGTAGCCTCGCTCCATACCATATAGCCCATAGTTCACTCGCATAAATAATAAGCTTGTCTTGATAAAGCTACTGTCTTGTACATTACACAAATTATTTAAGACTTACCATGAGCACGTTCGTCAATTTATTGATTTCTAAATTTTGTACACTCAAAAACGATGACCGCACTATATGCATAGAATACCTAGAGGTATATACTCTAACGCTATAAGACTATTTGTCAACATTGGTTTTTTCAACTGAGACAAGCCAACAAACTTGCCATTTATTATTAATTTCAATACACTTTAGAATGCCAATTTCATTTATGATGAGGCTATTTTAATCGACCGCGTTTGAAAGAGTAAAATAATATACAACAACACTTCTGCACAAGGCGAGGGTGGGGGGAAGTAAAGGTATAGTCCAATCCGGTCTGTTATGCATTCACATGAGATCAAAGAGAAGCAACACGTGTCACCATAGTTTGTAGTTTGCGTGGTACACAGTACACGTTGTATAGGATTCAATATTTCTTTAAAATTGAATAAATGTAATGTCTGTAGTATCATAATATACATAAATACCTTGAAGAGTATCTTTCTATATCAAGTGATGTTCAGACTCAAGTAGTCGATGTAACAATAACTAGATAGGGCAGAATAATATTATACGGTGATAATATATCCACAAGGATGAAAAGCTATACGGTACGTCAGGAATAGTATCTTTCTGTATCGTTATACGACCAATGTAGGCCATTGTAGCATCAATTCCTTAAAAACTAATTAACGTCCTCCTAATTGTTTATTTCAGTAAATTCAAAGATTTTAAAAGTTCAAAAATGAAGGATTTTTCTTAAACTTTTAGAAACTGGATGCAGTTGTGATAAATAGGTATACTAATAAAGTCCACGATAGGCAGAGTCGTCTGTGTGGTTAGAAGGAAAGCTTACTCCACTGATCAGCGTTTCTGGAAAGCTTATGATCATCAATAATTGAAGGCATAGGTTTTATATCGTTGACCCTAATATACTTTTGAGGAGAATAATAAGCATAGGCAATGGAAAAGGGCGCAGAAAAGAAAGCAATTTATAAAGCATTGCTTAACACATTTCAATCAGCTGTATGATTTGATTTGAATACGATATTGAAGATTTACGACTCCTTGCTGGGTGAACAGGTATGGTCACAAATAATTTTTGGTGATTTTTGGGGGCATTCTGTACATTCCAATTTAATTGTGAAAGAAATTCTTATTGTAGTGGTTCGTGATTCTCACAGGATTGCATATCACTATTTTTATAATAACAGTCGCATTGTATTTTTTCGGAAGTGATGAATTAGTTGTGCAGGACTTATTTTTATTATTCGAAGAACGTTTGTTTGTTATATACTGTGTCTTTGGGGCAAGCACGATTTCGTATCAGGACCAGCACAAAGAAAGTTTTGCGTTCTCTCTCGCCCTTGCTTCCCTTTCTCATGCAGCTATAACTATACTGTTGTAAACTCTTGGTTGCAATACACAGTTTGTACCTAAGACAACTACAGCACCGATGCTACGACAAGATAATATAGATCAGTCATCAAAGGCTTTACTGGTAACTGGTGAAAGCAAGATTCAAAAATAAATATTCAATATTGAGGTATATATGCAACTTTATTTATGTAGCTATGTTACATGACCTTGTTTAAATGTGTGCAGGGATAGAGGGGAGTCCAAATATTGTTGATATATTCGACAATTATACATTATTTAGCTTAATTAAAGAGCTACGCAAGCGTTGGGAGTGAAGATTTCATGGAATTGAACGTAAATTCCATCAAACATTTAGCAGGAGACACGTCTGTTTTCACCTTTTCAAACAATCAACTAATGGATAATTTAATAACCCGGGACGCATAGGCTAACTTGAGGCTACAGTGAGGATGGCAGGAAGGCACGTACGTACCTATAGGTATACTCCCAAAATAATAGCGTACAACTATGTACAACAAGAAGCTAAAGTCACAGGAGCTACTCATTACCAAACATTCAAACGACCACGCAATTGATGGAGAGGGGTGGGACCGAGAAAGTGGTACAGGTAATTTACATAAAATGGTGACGCAAGGTCCCTGATGAATGATCTTGAGTATACAAGTGTAACCAGTGCAATCACAGTACCACATGGATGCGCTAAATAATAAAATAATACACAAAGAAAACAAATATGAAAGAAATTCTGGGTTCAGGCTGATAAATGGTAGGGGTGTGTGGCCCAACTGCGGGTACTAGCTCAACCTTATGAAAAGAAACCAAAGAAAGCAATTCAACGAGGAACATCTTTTATCTAATTCAAAATGCTTAGGTCCATTGATATATAGGTAATAAGTGAGGGGGCGTGATTTAGAGGATTTTGTATGTAGATCCCACAATACTTAGTGACCCTTTGTAGGTATATTCCTATACAGAGCACCTTTGGTTGTCCTACTGAAAAGAAGGACGGGATGAACATATTAAAAAAAACCTGTCACTCTGACGAAGTGCATCGAGCTTGTTCTCATCAATTATTTAATGCATAAGAATTTCCCGAGATCTCAAAAACGTAAAAGATGGATGATGGAAAAATTCATCAACTAATACAAAGGCAAATTTTTCCCTCTGGGATCAGGTAAGAGCATAAAGTATTCTTCAATCCTTTTAATCCGTTTCCCTCAACGGTATGAGGATGTTCCAACTAAAATCAGATGTTAAAGTACAAATGTAAGCTTAAAGTCTCCCTCATCAATCTAAGCATAGCCCACATTTATGTTTTACCATGAGCGTCACTATATCATTACCATCATAATGAATAAAAATACCATTACTAGTTTGTCTAACCTTAATATAAGGCTTGCTATTCAGAACACGATGAGCCACCGAAACTTATTCAACATACCTAAATTTTGTAAATCGAATGATCATGTTACTTACATGTTAGTACATGTACAGTACGTACTAGGTGTACTAGGCCTATTATTTTATCGAAAACCACATCATGCGAATTATACATACATGTAAGTACGTAGGTACACACATTTTCCAGAAAGTGTATATTATATGCCAAGCTTTATTCTGGAGGCTCAGTTTTGCCATGAGGATGTCAACACTATGTAAGTACTATAATGCACTACCCGTCTGACTGCCGGATAATATATTAGCAAATTGGTTTAGTGTCGTTGTCTAGGTATGATTCTCGCTTCTTCTCTATTCTTCGCTGTCAGACTATAATATTAATACAAATACTTC
>JAQFZE010000214.1:0-33750 GCA_034695245.1 Dicyrtomina saundersi | reverse complement strand
CCCATCCCCCTCCCCACCTCCCGCCTTATCTCCCCAAAATCCAAATTTGGAGGACGATTGGGGATGGGACACGGACCCACAGTTACCACAACCTGAATTAAGCAGCCCACTGGAACTTAAACCACCTCCAGATTTATCAGTAGTCTCTGTGCCAGTTCTTACGTCTTCACCGAAATCACCACCGGCTGTCAATCTTCATGAAAAATCTATCTTGGAAGATCATTTCGAACCGGTGTCACCGAAACTGGAAGTTTTTGACGGTGTGGATCTGGTAGAAGACTTGTTTGCGTCGCATTCCGGTGTACCAAGTTCATTTCCTAACAGTGTGTCGGAAAATATCTCGTCGTTTCCATTTCAGTGTTCAAAATGCGATCTCCAATTCCTAACGAGTGACTTCCTCCAAATCCACCAAAGCTTCCACAGTCTTTTAATCCAAGTTAAATTTCGTTGTGAAGTCCCCAGCTGTTTCCAATATTTCGACGATGCAGTGGAATACCAAAGACATTTTACGTCCAGCCACACCAACAACCGAAATCGAAGATCGGCCAAACGACTGTGCAATGGGCGTCAACGAAAAACCACAATTCCGTGTAATTATTGCTTTAAGAAATCCAGGACTAAATCCGAGGCAATTTTGCATGAAGCCACACATTCCAAAGCGACGCTGGAAGTCCCTAAAAAATCAAATGCAGAGGCAGTGCAGAAACTGGAGAAAATCGATTTTGCCGACGAAGACTCCGAGTTGGAGGATCCCGCAGAAGATCCATTAATGTTGATCGAGTCTATTCCGGAACCAGATGCGGAGTCAGAAATAGTTGAGATGACCTCTGACCCAGAGGTAGTGCTGCAGGAAAATGCAATGGAGATACTTTCTAATTCTGCCAATTTTGATGATGTTAATTCAGTGGAGGAAAGTGGAACTAAGCCAAACCTCGGAAATAGCGCGCTTAAGTCGTCCCTCTATTTCTGCAGCAACTGCAGGAAAACCTTTGCAAATCCGTGGGAACTCGCAATTCATTTGAAAGAACATAGCGGAATTGAACTACTTTCCTGTCCCAGTTGCGACCAACAATTTGGAACGCAATGTTCGTTGGAACGCCACCTCAAGTCGGACCATAACTTCTCCGCAGAGGAAACTGTTCTCAAGCCCTTCTCCTGTCCTCAGTGTGGAAGGAAATACCTGAAGAGAAAGTCGATGCGAGATCATCTCAGAAATGTCCATTCCGCCCTCAAGTCTTTTACCTGTCCGCAATGCCCGGGTAGACTCTTCTGCACCAAGTACTCGCTCCAATCTCACCTTCCGTCCCACAGCAGTAAGCAACCGTTCGTCTGTCCCACCTGCACCGCCGCATTCAAACGTGAATCGGATATGAAGGATCACATGAAGAGACACACGGGTATTAAATCCTACGCTTGTTCCATAACCGATTGCTCCATGGCTTTCACCTCCTCCAGTGAACTGCGCTATCATAAAAGGAAGGCACACCGGAACCAGAACAGGAGCGAAGTGAATAAAACTGTTGTTCTCTGTCCAGAAAGTCACCTTCCGACGCACAACACTGAGCAGCCCTTCGTCTGTCCCACCTGCGCCATCACATTTAAACATAAAAAAGATTTGAAGGAGCACATGAAGAGACACACAGGTATTAAATCCTACGCTTGTCCCGTAGTCAGTTGCTCCATGGCTTTCACCTCCTCCAGTGAACTGCGCTATCATAGAAGAAAGATACACCGGAGCCAAGGAAGCACTTCACGCGCGCCGCTAGACCACAAGTGCGAACCTTGCGACAAAGTATATCGTTCTTATTATGACTATTCAATACACGTCAAAAATGTGCATCCCGGAGACAGACCGGGACCGGAATCAGACGGGATTGTAGCTCCCACTCCAGAAACCAGGACCAATGCTAAAGGTCAACGTAAGAAGCGGGAGCGAATGATTTGTCATATCTGCGGCAAGTCCATCGGTTCATGCCAAATCCGAAAGCATATGAAACGCCATAATGAGACCCGGTTAATTTGTGAGGAATGTGGAAAACCTTTTAAAACTGATTCTGAATTAAAACTGCATAAAAATACACATTTAGCGGAGAAGCCTTTCACGTGTAAGTTCTGTCCGTACCGCTACAACACGCCCAGCCTCGTCTACCCCCACATGCTGTCCCACCACACTGGACCCGGGGACTCCGGATTCGTGGAATCACCTCTGTCCGCCGATTTAGAACGAAGCTTTCCCTGTGATTTTAACGGATGTTCCCAGAGCTTCACTACCCTCTCGGGTTTGGAACAGCATCAGCTCTACCACGCGGGGGAAAAGAAGGTCTCCTGCAAGAAATGTGACGAAAAATTTGTAACTATTTTCGATGCCTACGTTCATAAAACTGTAATGCACAAGGAGCAGCAGAAACAGAAACGGTTTGAGTGTCAGTATTGCCAAAAGAGTTGCGTGAATAGAACAACGCTGGACAGCCACGTTCGCTACAATCACACACTGGAAGAACCCTTCCTCTGCACGGCTCCGGATTGTGACAGGAAATTCAAATCGAAATCAGATCTGAGGTACCACACGGTCGTCGCCCACACCGGCGACTACAAGTACGAGTGCGAGGTCTGTGGGAAGAAGGTTGCCACGAGGGGGAATTACAACACCCACATGCGGGTTCACACGGGCATTAGGGTTTTTCGGTGTGAGGAGGAGGGCTGCGAGGCTTCGTTCAAAGCGGCGAGTCTCCTCAAGAAACATCTGTACAAGGAGCACGGGAGGGCTGACCTGGCAGCGGAGGTAAGAGACTGCAGGTGGGCGAAGAAAGCGTCAATGAATCCCAGGAATTCTGTAAATTGAGTGAAGAATAGTTGAGGACCAGGAAAATGGGAGAAGATTTTGGGATTCGGTATAGTGTCAAGTTTGTGGACGACAATTCGAGTGTTGGACCATATAATTATTTTAGAGTGTATTAAATATTACGATATAATTGGATATAATTTTTTTTTGTATTATTTACATCGGAATGTACAAATGAAAGCAATAAAGTACAATTTGTGAATTATTGCGAACAGAAAATCAAACCAGGTTAACACGAAGCCTTAATCAAGCTAGTATTGGATTTATTGGATTGAATTTATGTTTCTCTGCATTACCCATAACATACACAAAATTACTTACACTTTTGCACTTGCGTATCAATTAGTCTACATGGCTCGGCTACATCTGAAGGCAGATTAGTTTCTGTAAATATGTAAATTCATTCGAAACACAGACGTCATCATCTCATCGAGAATTATGAAAATGATTTGAATTATTTATTATTTGAAATTTGAATTGAAACGTTATGCCAGTTGAGCGCTGTGACCCGCGACCTGACCAAGGATCATTCCGCTCCCGCCAACCAACCAACCAAAACATGATTTTTTTCGTGACGTGAAGCACATTTTGCGCGCTCAATTCAAATCTACATGATCCCGACTTTTGATTTTCTGATTTTCTGATGGCGTCGGCTTTCAGTCTGCGTCTGCTGCTTCCTCCAACTTCGAATATGGGCGAATATGGGATTATGGGATTATCGGAATGGTACATCAATATTGGATGTTGAAAATTAGATTTCGACGTAGAAAACTTGAAATGTGTAAAGGGATTTAGTTAATCATGTTCTAAGTATTTAATTAAGTTCCCTAACCAAATCGCCCTGGGGAAGAACTAAATGTAATTAAATCTCAACTTTAATGGTTCATAAATTCATACTTTTAAATGTAGCAAACAGGTTATTAGTGCGTTGCTGGTTGCATAGCCGTTTTAGTGTAGGTAATTTAGTAAATACTATTATATAGGTAAGTACTTACGTACGTTGCATACTTATATTTCAATCAAATTTCAATCAAAATTTTATTCGTTCCTGCCTCTCCGGTATTACGGATTACGGATGCTCTTATAATTTCATGTTCAATGTTGTGTAAAAGTAAAATCTCGTAGTCATTATTTTTGACTAAAGCCGGAGCGAACCAACGTCTGAGATAAGATCTTTTTAATTTAAAACAAATGAAATGCTAAGCTAAATTGTATTTTTATGATTAAAGGAAGTTGAAACTGACATGTCATCTACTCAATCAAAGACGTCGATCTAAAGTTCTGAAGGTGTATAGCAGTTGGCTGTAGGATCAAGTTCGGTTTCGGTTTTTGCATATTAATTAATCTGGCTATTGACTGGGAATGGAAATGGAATTATCGAATGCAAAGTATAATGGTTGATGGTAGGAGAAAACTGATGAGTATTAAATATTCGAATAATACAAACAAAGTCAACAGCAACTACTCACAGTATGGGAACATTCAAACTCTTGAATACAAAATTACTACGGAATAACAGCATGGATGCGGCCGATGCGTCGGAAAACGACGATTTTCGATTTGTTTCCAACTCCAACAACACAGTCAACTCTATAAATCGTAAAGATCCTCAAACAACGACGGGAGGTAAAAATAATAAATTTTAATAATATTTGTAAATCTTGAATTAATTTGTGTAGTGTATTCATATTGGACTACTACAGTGATGTGATGTGGCTTCCTCCAGTTTCGTCATCACTCTCTATACCAGTTGTCGCGTCGTCACGGAAATCCGCACCGGATGCCGAGCTTCAAGAAAATTCTGTCAGTGAAGATCGTGTCGAACCGTTGTCACCTAAGCTGGAGGTTTTCGATGACTGTTCTGGCTCTGACTATGTGGAAATGGAACAAGACTTGTTTTCCTCGCATCCCGTTGATACAAGTTCACCTCTACGCAATGTCAATGTGTCCGAAAATCTCTCCTCGTTTCCATTTCAGTGTTCAAAATGTGATCTCCAATTCCGAACGAATCACCTCCTCGAAATCCACCAAAGTTTTCACGATTTATTAGTTGATGTAAAATTTCGTTGTGAAGTTTTAAGCTGTTGTCGATATTTCGATACTGCAGTGGAATATCAAAGACATTTTATATCCAGCCACACCAAAAACCAAAATCGAAGATGGAGCGAAAGACTGTTTAATGGTCGTGGACTGCAAAGGACAATTCAATGTAAACATTGTTACAAAAAATCAAGGACTAAATCCGAGGCTCTTTCGCATGAAGCTATACATTCAAAAGTATACAACAAAAAATCCGCAACGAAATGTTTGTCAAACTCCTTTCGCTGTCCAGAATGTCCGACAAAAGTGTTCGGGACGGACGCTTCTCTCCGAGATCATCTCGCTCAGGATCATAACAAAATCTGTCCCATCTGTAAGAAGCAATTTACAATTGGAGATTATTACACGTTGCACATGGTCAGACATGGGAACGAAAGACCTTTCCCTTGTCCGGTGGCCGACTGCTACTTGGCCTTCAGATCCGCTCGTGTACTCAGACAGCATTATCATCTGAAAAACAGACCTGTTTTCCCATCAAGGAGGAAGGTTGCTGGACCGAACCGATTTCTCTGCTCCCGCTGCCCGAGTGAATTTGAAACTACAGCAGCGCTAGGGAGGCACCGAGGAGTTGCCCACGGAATAAAGCCCTTCCCCTGCCCTCAGTGTGACAGGAAATACGTAACGAGAAGGGGGAGGAGAGATCATGTCAAAAAAAACCATTCGGTCACCAAGCTTTTCTTCTGCCCGCATTGCCCGGGTAGATTCTTCTGCAATAAGTACACGTTCGAACATCACCATCCGGATCCGACCCACAACGCCCTTGCCATCCCCCAGCTTTTTAGCTGTCCACATTGCGAATTATTCTTCTCGTGTAAGCGCAGTCTCCAGGAGCACCTTCCGGCCCACAGCACTGAGAAGCCTTTCGTCTGTCCCACCTGCGCCACCCCATTCAAACGTGAATCAGATATGAAGAATCACATGAAGGGACACACGGGCGCAAAAGCCTACGCTTGTTCTGTTTCCGATTGCTCCATGGCTTTCGCCACCTCCAGTGAACTACAATATCATAAAAGAAAGATGCACCGGCGACAACAAGGTCACACACCACACGCTCCGCTAGGCCACAAGTGCGAACCTTGCAACAAAGTATATCGTTCTTATTATTATTATGCAATACACGTCAAAGAAAAGCATCTCGGGGACAGGCTGGGGCCGGAATCAGATGGGATTGCAGTTCCAACTACAGAAATGACGGAGACGAAGCCACCAAGACACCAGTCGGTCCAGATTTCTTTCTCCTGTGATCTCTGTGAAGCTTCATTTCCGAATCGAAGTTTCTGGGCTCGACACAAATTAGAACACCCCGACAACACGGACATCCTCTGTCACTTTTGCGGAGGACAGTTCCCAACTGCGGAGACACTGGACGGCCACATGAAACTGTTGCATGCCAACGCTAAGGATCCACGCAGGAAGCGGGAGCGAAAGATATGTCATATCTGCGGCAAGTCCCTCGCTGGCACATGCCAAATCCGAAAGCACATGGAACGCCATGACCAGGCCCAGTTAATGTGCGACGAATGTGGGAAACCTTTTAAAACTGGTACTGAATTACAACTGCATAAAAATACGCATTTGGCGGAGAAGCCTTTCAAATGTAAATTCTGTCCGTACCGCTACAACACGCCCAGCGTCGTCTACCAACACATGCATCACCACCACACTGGACCCGGGAAAACTGGATTCGTGGAATCACCTCTGTCCGCCGATTTAGAACGAAGCTTTCCCTGTAATTTTAACGGATGTTCCCAGAGCTTCACTTCCCTCCCGGGTTTGGAACAGCATCAGCTCTACCACGCGGGGGAAAAGAAGGTCTCCTGCAAGAAATGTGACGAAAAATTTGTAACTATTTTCGATGCCTACGTTCACAAAGCTGAAGTGCACACGAAACAGCAGAACCAGAAACGGTTTGAATGTGACTATTGCGATAAGAGTTGCATGTATAAAACAGGTCTGGAGAGTCACGTTCGCTACATGCACACAATGGAAGAACCCTTCCCCTGCACGGCTCCGGATTGTGACAGGAAATTCAAAACGAAATCAGATCTCAGGTATCACACGGTCGTCGCCCACACCGGCGAATACAAGTTCGTGTGTGAGGTCTGTGGGAAGAGGTTTGCCACGGGGGGGAATTACAACACCCACATGCGGGTTCACACGGGCATTAGGGTTTTTCGGTGTGAGGAGGAGGGCTGTGAGGCTTCGTTTAAAGCGGCGAGTCTCCTCAAGAAACATCTGTACAAGGAACATGATAAAGTCACTCCTATCATGGGCGCTATGCCCAAATGAGAGAATAGAGAAGAATTTGAGATTCAGTTTAGTGAAGGTCAATGTTGCCTACGAAATTTTGAGTGTTTGACCATATTTTGTTAAATTATACCGTTTTGTTATTATTTTGTTGTACAGCTGATTATTATGATATAGATGGATACGCTAATAATGCACTTGAAAGCAATAAAGTAAAATTAGTATAATGCACACAGAAAATCAAATCATTATGCTCTAAAGTTTAACCAAATTAGTATGAGACAATCAAGGACATCATTCAGAAAATGTGGGCCTTCGTAACCTCCAGAGGTCACAAACACAAACGTTAGGATTCTAAACTTTCCTGGAACGCTAAACAATGTTGAATTCAAAATAATACCAATATACCCTGACGGAGTCAAAATCAAAATGTCAAAATATAAAAAAAATAAAAAACTAGATTCTTGCTTAACGTTGTAGTTTTTAGTTTGCACATTTATCCTTGAAAAATATTCACGGAAATTTTAAACATTACGTATTTGCTATTTACTATTTCTGCATTCTGCAGTAAAAGTAAAAGTAATTGCTGTATTAGCCAACATTTTAACACTTGGTTAATTTTGAATTTTAATTGATTTAATCGCACTAAGAATTAAATGTATTACTTAACAACGTGCTCATTTTACAACTAGGTTGTCAGTGTAGTTGTCGTAAGTAGGTAATTTAGTCAATACTATTGTAGGTATTTAAGTTCTTTTCTTAAATTGTTTAAGTTGTTACTTCACTTCAATCAAAATTCATTCCTGCTTCTCCACTGTTACGGATGCTCATACTCGATCATCCTCGCATGTTGTAAAGTTTTGTCTAAAGGTTAAAGTTGAATTATTGTCAAACAACAGGAAATCTTTGAATAGAACGATGATTTTCAATGACAGCTTGGATGCGGTCAATGACGACGATATTCCATTTATTTCCAACACAGTCAACTCTGTGAATCGTAATCGTGCCGATCCTCAAACAAGGGAAGGTAAATCAAAATAATGATAGGAAATCTTGGATTAATTTATGCAGCGTATTGCTATTGGACTGGCTATGTATAAATGGTACGCCAATTTAAAATATTAATTTGCCTTCCATTTCAGTGACCGAGTCCTCAGAAAAATTGCAGAAAGAAAACCAAAGCTTGACCATCCCCAAATTCCAGTGTAAAATCTGCAAAGAATCTCTATCAAGCTTCTACAAGCTACACACCCATTTAAAAAATGTACATAAAGCAACACTTGAATTCACATGTAATCTCTGTGGGAAGTTGTTCAGTAAACATGGAGATCTTATAAATCATTTAGAAGCACATCAAGAACCGGATAAAATCAATTTTATACGAAAAACTTGCGGTTCTAATTCTACAGCTAAGCGTGCTCAACAAAATAATGTCAAGACAAATAATCCAGTTAAATCCCATTCACATTCTTCTAAATCGAAAACCATTACTAAAAGAAAGAAATCAGTTTCTAATTCTAAATCCAAACCCAAATCTAAGCGTGCGAAGCGGACTCGGAAAAATAAAAACAAGACTGAGAAGCAACTCAAAAATACTGGAACGCAAAAACCGAGTAGTTTTACAAAAGGGAAAAGAAAACGGAGAGCTACATTAACGAAACAAACGAATAAAAGTAAAATTAAGGAAACAACAGAAATCTCATCGTCTTCTTCTGTTCATTTAGGCAAAGCTAATGGTGTGAGTATCGAAAAACCTTCAGCGGAGATTTCTATAGGCAATCCCATTTCACCTCCACTCCCCTCCCCGCGTCCCTCCTCATCTCCTCAAAATCCGACGGTGGAGGACGACTGGGGATGGGACACGGACCCACAATTATCGCAACCCGCAATTATTGCTCAACCTGAATTGAGCACCACACTGGAACTGGAACTAAAACCACCTCCAGATTCATCGTTAGTCTCTGTGACAGTTCTCGCGTCTTCACCAAAAACACCACCTCCTGCCGATCCTCAAGAAAATTCTGTCTTTGAGGATTATTTCGAACCGTTGTCACCTAAAGTGGAAGTTGTTGATGATTGGGGCGGAGAGGACCATGTTTTTAACTCGACTCCAGATGATCATAGTCCAATTCCTAGCAGTGTGTCGGAAAATTCCTCATCCTTTCCATTTCAGTGTTCAAAATGCAATCTTCAATTCCGAAGGAATGATCTTCTCGCAATTCACCAAAGCTTCCACAATCTACTAGTTCTCGTTAATTTCCCCGGACCAAAACACGAGGATGATATAAATGCTGACTACTTGGACGGTGAATTGTACCCAAAGTTTGTGGAGGAAAATGGAACAGACCAGGAGCCTTTTGTGACAGTGCAAATACCGACGCCGGTAGAACCACCTCGTAAAGAGTTCCCCCCTCATCCAGTTGATGGGGTCTCGGAAATAATGAGCTACAACTGCGTCAATTGCAATACAACTTTTTGTAATCAAAACGAGCTGAATATCCATACGAAATCATGTTGCGAAGCTAACATAGTATCCTGCCCCAAATGTGCTCTCAAATTTGAAACAAAATGTGCCTTGGAACAACACTTTAAGGAAGACCATTGGAAGTCCGAGGAAAGAATGGTGGATCGTAACGCCTGTCCACATTGCAAGAAGGTTTTTGAAGGGAAATCGTATCTGAGTATACATCTAAGGAGACACAACCAGGAAAAGCCGTTCACATGTCCCGTCTCGGACTGCTCCAGTACCTTCGTCACCGCCAATGAACTGACACGGCATAGAAAGTCCAAGCATCCTCAGCCCCATGATGTCCAACATCACGCCTGCCCCACTTGTGAGAAGGTATTCACGAATAGACGTAGCTACGCCATGCATATCCAACGACACTCCACCGAAAAACGATTCCCTTGTCCAGAAGCGGACTGCTCCAAAGCTTTCACCACCAAAGATGATCTCCGAAAACATATCAAGAGGAACCACTCTGGCCAAGGAGATGGGAACGAGATTAGTTTGCCTTTGAGCAGGAAGCAGCTGGAGCTAAACTCAATCCATAATCAAAACCAAAGCGTCTGCTTTATTTGCGAATCCAACTTTGGGACTCAGACTGAGCTGGACAAGCATAACAAGGCAATGCATCCGAGGGAAGTGTCCGTTGTGAAGATGGGTGGGAAAGTCCGACTGCGACTCCCTTGTAGTTGTCCGGAGACCCACTGCTCCGCCGTCCTCACCAACGTCCAGCAACTGCGAAGACATGGGCTGTCGCACGCGAGAGTTGATAGGGAGATCGGGGATGACGTGGATGTCCATTTAAATTTAAACGCTGGGGGGACCCCCACATTCGAATGTAAGCGTTGTGACAAGTCATACTCTCTCAAGCTCAACCTTTTGACACATCTCCGAAAAGTTCATCAGCTGTATCGTGGCATTTCCTTCGTGTGTGAACTCTGTGGGGCCTCATTTGCGACTCGTCCCGCTTGGGCCCGCCACAAATTGAGGCACGAGGATAACCGGGACATCCTCTGCTCCGACTGCGGACGGCTCTTTCCCACTCAGAAAAGTCTCCAAGCGCATAAGACACAAAGACACTCGAGCAAAAACTCCAAGGAGGGGCCTCGTGATTCTGGACATTACAAGAGTAGGACCAGTGGCGACAACGCGTGTGTTTGTGAGATTTGTGGGAAAACTCTGGCCACTACGATGGGCTTAAAAACCCATATGGAACGGCACAATAGTGTCCCCTTAATTTGTGACCAATGTGGTAAACCCTGCAAAACGGAAGCTGATTTGAGGGTTCATAAAAATACGCATTTACCTGAGAAGCCGTTTAAGTGTAATTTCTGTCCGTATCGCTACAATCAGCCCACTTCCTTCTACTCCCACATGATTTCCCATCATACTGGAACCGGGGTCTCGGGATTTGTGGAGTCAACGCTCACTGCCCATTTAGAGCGAAACTTCCCCTGCGATGTTGACGGATGTTCCCAACGCTTCACTTCCCTCCCGTGTCTCATACAACATCAGCTCTACCACACGGGGGACAAGTTGTGCCACTGCAACAAATGTCCCGAAAAGTTTGTGACCCCCACTGATGTCTATATTCATAAACTGAGAGTGCACAGGAGGCGCTACGAGTGTGAGCACTGCAAAAGGAATTTTACATTTAAAGTAACGCTGGATAATCACGTTCGTTACAAGCACACGCTCGAGGAGCCCTTCACCTGCCCGGAGCCGGACTGCGAGAGGAAATTCAAAACCAAAGGAGATGTGTCCTATCACATGGTCGTCGCCCACACCGGCCAATACAAATTCGAGTGTGAGGTCTGTGGGAAGAAGATGGTTTCGAAGGGGAATTACAATGTCCACATGCGGATTCACACGGGCATTAGAGTTTTTCGGTGTGAGGAGGGCGGCTGTGAGGCTTCTTTTAATGTGGCGAGTCTCCTCAAGAAACATCTGCACAAGGAACACGGGAGGACTGAGGTGGCAACTGAATGAAGGAGTTATAAAGCGAAGAAAAAAGTGTACTTATTAGCTAATGCGAATTACTATGTAATTAATGACAGTTAACAAATAATAATAATGCGTTTCTCACAGTGATAACCTGTAACCTTAAAGTGTACATTTTAATATAGGAAAAAATCGAAGTGCTTAACTACGACGACAACAACTTGAACAGAATTAAATAAAGAAGATTAAATAAAATAATTAAATACAATATTACAATAGACATTGCTTGCGTATTTTAAACTTTCGCTATGTAAAATATTTAGTGAAGTAATAATTAATTTATTTTTTTTATACGTTTAACGCCTTAAATTCTATTCTTGTTTATTTCTTGTGCTTTCTGCAGCTTAAGAAAATACGGTAGGAAATTGACAAAAGTCAAAAAATGGGAATTATTTTGATTCGAGAGAAATTTTCCATTCGGCTATTGTAAGTACAAACGAAAAACCATAATTTATACAAAAAAAATGAGGTTATTTTGAAATTTGTTACCAAAAATTATTGTCTCACGGAAATCGTAATCGAAGAATGGAACAACGACCTTTCTTGTATTTGTTAAACGAAATAATTTTGAAAAAATAAAGTAAGATTTTCTGTATTTTGACTACATAATAAGTTAAGAATAACTTTTTCAATTATTCCTAACGGCGTACTATTATATTAATTACCACTATCACTCTCAGGAGTGAGAGCATCATCAATTATTTTAGAATCGGAACGAAATAACAGACTTAGAATTATGTACTACACTAGATCTAAACCTAAAGCAAGAATATTAAATTTTAACAAAAAAAATAAGTATTGTATATTGGAATTAAAATATAAATCAAACGAAGAATCAAAAAATGAAATTGACAATATCGCTCGAAAATAAATACAATTTAGATTCTCACAGCTTCAACTTCTTCAATTAATTTGGTCTTCTTCCCATTTGGCTCCGCACCTTTGCTGTCACTCAAATCTAAGTCAAACATTTTCCTTCTCTCCGTCGGACTCACAGATCCGCATCTTTCTTCCTTGTTTGTGTCTTCCTCATTCACAGACACAGCCACACGGTTTGACGAATTTTCTGACAGAAACTGTAAAATAAAAGAAAGGTTGAGACGAATTTCCTATATGCTCCCCGAGTGCAGATATAACAGAGTATAATTTCGAGTTATTTCCACCCCATTTTGAAAGATTTATCATAATTTTGAGTTAATTACATCAATATCACGGATTTCAGTCAAAACTTGATCAAGAATGAGAACGAGATGATCCGCATTTTCTATGCTGAAGACGAGTGGCGGTTTGATCTTCAAGACGTTTCGGTACGGACCATCTGCACTGAGAAGAATGAATTCCTCCTTCAATCGCGCAATTATATGTTGAGCCTCGGCCGTGGCTGGCTTCCGCGTCTTCCGATCACGAACCAAGTCAATGCCCAGAAATAAACCAATTCCTCGTACATCACCTGTCCAAGTAAAAAGGAAATTTTAAAAACACAGTTTTTTAAATATTTTGAAGAGACTAAAAACTAAAAATGTATAAGTATGTAAGTACCAATGATTTGATGTTTGCTCATAAGTTGTCGTAATAAATTCAAGAGATGATTTCCGACACGAGTGGATTTATCCCGTAGAGTCTCCTTCTCAATTGTATCTATCACAGCATTTGCAATCGCACACGACACCGGATTCCCGCCGAACTAAAATCACAACATACCACATATGAAATTAAGTGGGATTAATTTTTTTGAAGGGACTTCGGAATTTCTTCAATGTTTGTAAACATCTATTCGTTATTAGTTCAGGGTTCATAATATTACAATATTTTATAACAACTTAATTTACACGCAGAAAAAAATCTCAAAAATCCGCTCACTGTATTGAAATATTCCATGCCAATGTTGGCAAAGCTCTGAGCAATAGCGGGAGTGGTAATGACTGCCGAGACAGGGTGCCCATTTCCCATCGGCTTCCCTAAAGTGACAATGTCCGGAATGATGTCCTCGCCCTGAAGTTGAAATGCCCACCAGTGCTTCCCCACTCGACCGAATCCAACTTGAACTTCATCTGCAATCGTCACTCCACCAGCGTCACGAACGTGTCTAAAAAATTAACAACAATGAAAAACATTTGAGCAAATTTTTGATAATTATCAGCAATCCTACAGACTAAATTCCAGCAACTCGAATTAGATAAAAAAATTTGAATTGTAAAATAAAATACTTGTAGACTTGTCTCAAATATCCGGGCGGCAGAACGATTTGTCCCCCGCAACTCTGAAGACTCTCAGCGATGAAAGCGGAGAGACCCCGACCCGCCGCCTGCATCTTCTCAATGATCTCCTTCACATCATTCGCGTATTTTGTTCCCAATTCATCTAAACTATTGTCCTCATCCCGATACTTCCCCCTGTAAGCGTCCGGGCAAGCTGCCTGTAATTAACAGAGGCGAAGAAAAAACGATTTTAGTATTAGTATTAGCTACTTACGCAAACATGTCCTATAGAATAAAATACTTAATTAATTAATTACAAAATTTATAAAATGAAAACTCACCACTTCCACATGTTTCGGCTTCCCACCTCCCCCAGGCAAATTGAACTTATAAGGAGAGATGTCAATAAGTGACGTGACATGACCATGATAGGCACTGCAACAAAATCTCATGTAAGCCACAAATTTCGAAATTTTCCCAAATTTTTTCCATTTCTCATATAACCTCATCACAGTATACCCTACCAGTATTCCCAATTTTAACAAACACGAACATTTGGTAGGTTCTGTACTGTCTTATGGTTCTGTACCTTACCCCGACAAAAAATTCCTTTCTGTTTTTTTAAAAAGACTTCCTATGATATTCAACAACACTGCTCCCCAAAATTACAAAACCCAGGAAAAATATTTTTTTTAAATCTAACAGAAATATCCGTAACTTTGTGAATACACTTTGCACTTGTTCAGAGATACATGACGAAAGGGCATCTCGTAGGTAATATTTTAAACGATTTAAAATAAAAATCCATTTCGCATTTGGAATTTCGTTTCCTCCTCCTCCTTTCGTTAGCTCCGCCTCCTCATGCTCCGTCTCCAGGGAATTATTTGACTCCGCCCATAGCCCAAACTCCCCACACACATTAAAATTATGGTGACCATCCTTCTTATTAGTATTCTGTTATAGTTAGGTACTCCAATATTTCCAACTCAATCCCCCAAATAATATTTTGCTACATACATAAAATTGACGGAGGGGGCGAGTGGGGGGGGGGGGTTGTAATTTGTTAAAAGAAACAAGACAGACTACGGAGGGTACGGGGGGTACAAAGGGGTGACTGTGGGAGTGGTAGTAGGGGGGTTAAAACAAAATGAGGCTACACAGTCCGATATACATATAAATATAGCCTATATAGTATTCATACACATAGTGGCCTTTAACAAAAGCTTCCATTCACATCATCAATTTGACTGACAATTATTCATTAACAACATTTTTCAATTTTTTTTTCGTTTCTCTTTCTTTTGTGTATTTTTTTGTCCGACTGAAACGTGTAAACGCTACCGAAGCGTGCGTTCGACTTTCGAGATCATCATCACATTGACCATACACAGCTGAAAAAAATTAATCAAAAATTCCTTCATCAGTTTTTCAGATTTCTTTCAGACCCACAACATCAATTTCTTGACTCTCTCTCTCCCCCCTCACAAACATTTTTTCAACATTTACAAATTTCATCGCGCGTCACATCAAGTAATCAAGTCATATATATGTAGCACACTCTTACATCATATCATACGCATCCCATTAAGTTATTAAAAGTTCACTACATGCATTACATTAAAAATTATACATCATCCGCCCCGAGCAGTCGCGCTTTTTTTTTACCCTTTCAGTTTCAATTATTAGTATTCCTTCAAAATTTCAAACTTGGACAAATAAATAAAGGAAAATTAAAGAGTGCTGATAAAATTAATTTAACGCAAAGCACACAAATCAAAACATGGCAAGGCTAAGGTTCAAAAATGCCGTAACTAGTCAAACGCTTTATTGTTTTGAAAACTTGGAATTTAAAACTTAGAATTATCGCTTTTAAATGGACAAAAACTAACCGTTTTCGGTACAAATTAAGCATTTAGGAAACAGCCAAAAATAGTAAAACTGAGCATTTTTGAAAAAACTCAACATTTTCAAATTGTACAGTTTTGAAAATTTGAAACTGTTAAAATTGAACATTTTTTAAAAGGTTAAAATTTTAAAATTACAACATTTACAACCTTGGAAAAATGTTACAGTCATCAAAATCATAAGCTTGCAA
Organism: Dicyrtomina saundersi; assembly: GCA_034695245.1. Classification (NCBI taxonomy): domain Eukaryota; kingdom Metazoa; phylum Arthropoda; class Collembola; order Symphypleona; family Dicyrtomidae; genus Dicyrtomina; species Dicyrtomina saundersi. The sequence goes on along the minus strand of JAQFZE010000214.1, from coordinate 17,761 downwards.
ATAAAAATGGATAATCTTGTGCCATTACGGTAAGCAGTTAAGCAGGATATATACATAGTAATTTCTGTCTTTCTGTTACAGGCCCACACAAACAACAGTGTATCAGGGGCTGTCCATAAATGATGTCATCGAAATATTTACATTTCTACGACTCTTTGACCCCCCTGCTATCAGCTTAACCACTGCGTAAATGGCGATCTTTAACATCGGATGTCATCAATATCCGAGCAGACTCTAGCCGTGACATCATTTATGGACAACCCCTTAAAAATAAAACATTCGCATACTTACTGCAGAAGGTACGAAATAAAGCAATGAAAACCCAAATAAAGACAAAAAAATACATTTAAAAAATAACTAATTTCTAACAGAAGAGAAATGCGTGACAATAATTAAACAGATACAAAAAATTGAAGAAGGCGAAGAAGATGATTAGAATTTGATTGACTGAGTAGAAAGGGACTCTCATTGAACGGACTGACTGCCGCGGACTAAACGGACTCTCAGATCACTTAAAGCGGCTATCATGTATTTATTAACAAACTGATTCTCGTCTCTGTGTTGTGAGCGTACTCTCATTTTTTTTTCGTTCGGGATATTCAATTAATTAATTTAGTACTAAATTAAATTAAATTAAATGGTTTGAGATATTTTAAAATAATTAAATCAAAAATAGCGTATGTAAAAATGTGGGAAGGACCCGCTGGTACTGTCGGATAGGGAACATGTTGTCGACTTACTGATCGAGTGTAATGACATCCGTATTTTTGGTGTGAGCCCGGGCAAGGCGCAGTGCAAGGTCATTCGCCTCTGACCCCGAGTTCACGAAGAAGCAGACGGAGAGCTGTGGAGGGAAGAGAGCCGTCAGACGACTCGCACACACCACCAAATTATCATGAAGGAATCTGGAATTTGTGTTCAACACCGCCATTTGATCCACTCCCGCCTGCACCACCTTCGGGTGACAGTGTCCAACTGTGAAAACAGGATAAATCAGCAAATTAAAATATTAGACAAATATCACATTTTCCACCCTTCATTCCAAAAACACACGTAAGTAGGACATTTTGAAAGTAGACACATAAAACGTGTACAGCATTTTCCAAATTCTTAAGTAATATGATTGGAACGTTGTGCATCGTTCAAAAACAGGTGGGTAATTAGAACATTTTTACATGATTCTGAAACGCATATAATTAGAAAATGTTGCAACTTTTTAAAATGCAAGTACTTAATTAGAGCACTTTTGCATTATTAAAAAAAAAAATTCAATTAGAACATAGTGCCCCATATCAAAAAAGAAGCAATTACAGTAGAACATTTTTGCGATATGCAAAAATTTTCAAATGTTCAACAAAGTGTAATTAGAACATTTTTGCAACATTAAAAAAAGTGCAATTAGAATATTTTTGCACATTTTTAAAAACTAAGTAATTAGAACATTTTTGCATTATTCAAAAAAATCTAATTAGAACATTTTTGCAATACTCAGAAAACAAGTAATTAGAACATTTTTGCGCTACTCAAGAAAGTGCAATTAGAACATTTTTGCAACATTAAAAAAAGTGCAATTAGAATATTTTTGCACATTTTTAAAAACCAAGTAGTTGGAACATTTTTGCATTATTCAAAAAAATCTAATTAGAATTTTTTTGCAATACTCAAAAAACATGTGAAAAGTGTAGGTCAAGTTTTGCAACTATTCAATTGCAATTAGCTTCCGAACATTTAAGAATGAATCAAATTTTTAACATAATTTTAGAAGGTAGTAGGCTCCCTCGGAATTTCACTATTTCCAGCGGTTGAATTGAGACTCACATTATTGACCTTGACGTTTAGTGAATAAATCTAAGATTTGTGTTGACCCCTCCAGCAAACTAATGCTGACAATAATGTGAGCTATAAAAGCCGTAATTAATTAAGAAATAATAAATGGATTTAAATTGTAAATGAAGTGAAGTACCATGAGCGACGTTGTTGATGCAGTCCAGATATTGTTGACCCATCTCATCGTACATGTACTGCCCCTCCGCCCTCACCACTTTGATCGGATCTTGCTTGAAAAATAGTTTGCATGACTCCCTACACAAAAACCAACAAAAAAACAAGAGCATTATTAAACGCGTACAGTAATAATCTGGGTTAAATCCACGCTTTAATTATATATCCCCATCTCTGTTATCATTAGCGTAAATGGCTATGTTTAACATGGGATGTCATCAATATGGTCTATATCCACATAGGCCCATTAAACGTACCCGTGACATCATTTATGGACGATCCCTAACAGCCATTATGTCCAGCAAAAAAACAACAAAGTCCTTTACATATCACAAATAAAGACTAATGGTTTTTTTAAAAATCCCTGTCTGACCCCAATAATCATTTCTCGTTGTGACGGAAGCGACGACTAAAGTTACATGGTGAACAAATTACACGATAAAATAAGTGGAGCTCAATATTAATTAATCCCAATCAATTAAAATCCATCCTTTTAACTTGTAGGTTATCTAGGTTCCAGTATCAGGATTTTAAAACTAATTAAATTCTTAAATGAAAATATACGTTAATTATTTGTCAAGTTCTACAAGGGGTTCTGCATAAAGTACTTCCTCCCATGACTCGAAACATCGTGGTAAAATTATAGTATATCTGCAATTCGGACTGTTCATGACGTCATTTATGGACGACTCATAGCGCAGAATTTAATAGCTAATTAAAATTAATGCTTCCTTCCGTAGCGTAGCGTAGCAGCAATGGATTTTTTATTCCGTATCTGTAGATGTCTGAGTTGGAAGTTTGGAGGTGGAATGGATATGGGTTGTCAGTTGAGAGTTTATCTTGCTTTTTTTTATCTCCATGCTTAGGATTAGTAAGCAAATTCAAATAGTGAGAGACTCCAATGGAGCTATCTACACTGAATATTACTCCACATTTTAGTCGTCAGCCGACCTTAGAGTTGTCACTGTGAAGTGTGTGTCAACCGAAATGAGGTTAACACTCGGGTCAATGAGCTTCTTCACTTGGACACTCAGCACTTTTTTTACTCGAGTCCTAACAAATGTTTACACGCACTCCAAAGTCAACAAGCTACACAAGTAGTTGCAAGTTACAAGTTACATACAACGCGTATTTTACAATCGAATTTGGAATTCAACATTCAATTTGTGGGACTCTTCAATAGAGTATTTTGCACTGTGTTCAACACAAGTGTAACTACAACATTTTGCACCTCACAAACACTTCATAAACACGGCATTCGAATACTTTGCACTTTGTAAAAACATGAAATTAGAACATTATTTTACACTTGTACAAAATATGAAATGGAACATTTTGAACTTTGTGAAAACGCAAAATTGGAACATTTTGCACTTATCCAAAACATGATTGAAATTAGAACATTTTGCACTTGTCAAAAATATGAAATAGAACATTTTGAACGTTCTAGAAACATGAAATAGAGCATTTCGAACGTTGTAAAAACATGAAATTGGAATATTTTACAGTTTTAAAAAACATGAAATTAGAATATTTTACAGTTTATAAAAACATGACAAATTAGAATATTTTGCACTTGTCAAAAAAATGAAATTAAAAAAAATTGCACTTTGTAAAAACATGAAATTAGAAAATTTTGCAAAATTTAAATTAGTATGGCCTTTGTGACAGTGTAGATTTAAAAATTACTCAAAATGCATAGGTTTCGTCTTCGTGTCTGGTTTTAATTTAACCAGCATAGGTAAATATAGATAGCAACGAGCCCCTTTGAAAAAAGCCACAGTGCTGTACCAGTTTTTGTTCAAATTGAGTATGGGGTATGTTAAGCCCTGATTCAAAGAATGTCCATACGTCCACGCGTATATACAAATAAGCCAATATATGGAACTCTCCTGATAATAAATTATTACGAACGAGGTCAAAAGGTGACTTTGAAAGTGATCAAAAAATATCCCCCACTGACTGACGTCTGAGCGTCCACTCCCAGTCATTCAGCCATTCAACGATCAGACCACTGCACTACCCATAAATTCCATTTCAATTTCAACTATCATCAATAATCAAACGAGGACCTGAAGCTATTAAACTGCTTTATCATTTTGATTAGATTTAAATTGATGATTTAATGATTTATCCTTTTTTTCTATTCTTAGTTAACTTCAACTTCTCCCACAGTTAGTTTAACTATAGCTTTGATTTATTACTTTGAGGGATTTTTTGATTTGGAGTTTTCAAACAGGCGTCTAAAAGTAACTTAAAAAAACTAGAGGGGTAAAACGATTATTACATATGTCTGAGAAAGCGTGCATAAATTATGTGGTATGTTAGGGGGGGGGGGGTCATGCTGCCTATCCGTTTACATGGGCGTACATACAAAAAGGGGGGGGGGGTTCAAAATCTTAGTTTTTTAACACGTGATTTATGCACGCTGTTTAAGTAGATAGGTGTGTTGTAATAAGCATGGATTTTTTTTGATGGATGTATTTTATCCACGTAGCTTTCAGTATTGACAGATTACGGAAATGACTTGTGAGTTTATCTCCAGAGAACTGGAATTTTCTAAACTTTTCCAGAGCGTGACAAAATTAACTACAAAATATGAATTTTGAATTTAAATGTAACTTTCTTTCCATCTAAATATTATGCACTTACAACGTATGATGAGTAAGCAGTATAACGTATGTACATACTATGATTTGTACGTGTATTCGTCTCATTTTCGATTTCATAATTTGTAGTTGGTAGACGTAAGGAAAGGGAGTAGCTTTGAGTAATCGGAGGAATAAATAAATGAAGGGCAAGTTTGGCAAGAGTGACGAGTGACAACTAAATTGGTGAGTCCTGCGGTTGTCGGTAGGACTCCCACCCTTTACTCTTTTCCTAAATAAATGCAGCCTGACTTTAATCCGTGTAAATACTGATGTATAGGCAAATATGTAGTATACTGTAAGTACTTATAACTTATAAGTACTTACAGTATACTACATATTTGCGCATAAGTTATAAGCAAATTATGCTGCTACATTTACGCTGATTTAAAAAAATGACACGTGCATGTTTCGGGATGTGCAAAAATAGCTATTTTACGTCTATTTAGAAGTGCAAAATGCAGTACTTCCCGCATTTGGAAAAAGCGAAATACGCCATTTGCACAGTTTTGAAAGTGCGAAATACGCCATTTGCATAGTTTTGAAAGTGCGAAATCCGCCAGTTGCACAGTTTTGAAAATGCGAAATACGCTATTTATGTCTTTCTGAAAGTCTAAAATGACTATTTGTAACTTTTTAAAAGTACAAACTACAGTACATGCCTCATTTTGAAAGTGCAGAATACACTATTTTTACCGTTTTGAAAGTGCAAAATACGCTATTTGCATCGTTTTGAAAGTACAAACTCCGCCATTTACGTCTTTCTGAAAGTGTAAAATGCACTATTTTTGCATATTTTCTAAAGTGCGAAACCACACATATTTGCATCGTTTTGAAAATCCAAAATACTCTAATACTGCACATTCTTAAATGTGCTCTACGTCTGCATATTATGCTATTGTGAAATTTTTTTGAACTTACAAAAAAAGTTGACGTTTACCATCGTGAGAGAAAAAAGTATAAAAACGATGCACAAAATTTGAATGCAAATTACCACATCACTCTAATTGTAAGTCCCAAGCTAATTATTATGACGGTTTTTGATACACAAAAAGATGAGAAAAGTCAATAGATTTGGATTTGGGGGCACCTTCAAATTAAATATGGGAAAAACATACTCTTGCACCCACACAGAAAAGAATACGGTAAATCTTGTAGACATTTAAATTGTTAGAAAACACTAAAAAATTACTAAATATATTTTCCCATGACGTCACTTGTGGACGATCCCTAAATTCGAAATTCCGAAGTTCCTACGCAAAAAGAGGAGAGTAAATGTACGTAGTGTATAAGACAAGTAGATTAAGTTAAAATGGAAGTTTCTACAATGACCTCATCACACCCATGACACACGAAACAATAACAACAACAAAGCAGAAACAATTAAACAATAGACGTAGACGTAATTTAAATTATCGGCAATGGAAATGATCTACGAACCAAATCAATTAAATTATTTACAAGAAAAACTATATCCATTGTGTTTCGATACACAAACGCAGAAATATTAGTCACACCGCCTACGCCAACAATCGAATCAAAATATTCAAAAATAAAAAACTTACATTTTTGTCTTTCTTTTATAGGCTTTTCAAAGGTGTAAAAATTTAGAGATGCAATTTCGCCAGGTTCAACTCTACAAAAGAAAGTGCACTAAAAATTCCGAGTGTGGAGGTACTTAATTGAAAATGAATGCAGAACGCTTTTTTCATTCTGTTCCTCTGCCCTGACGACTTCAAGTGCGGCTTGGAAACAATTGTCATTTAATTATATACTCGAAATTTAAATAGGAGATATTTATTTCAGGTTGAACTTGAACGGGGGTAGAAATGAGTCACGGAAGGACATGACATGTACGACATAGCAACGTCGCAAATAACAATATTAATTACTCAGGTAATCATCATTAGTCCAACTCCCAAAAGATACCATCTCCAGCATCCCCACAACCTTTCGCTCTTCAGCAATAGAAACAAGCCATAAGAAGACTGCTTTTAGTAGAAAATAGCCCAAGGTCACGAAGTGAGGATAAATAGCATAGGTGACCCGGGTATTTTTGGGCCGGGGAATTAGCTGCCCGATTTTCCCTGTCATTTATTTTATAAATTTTGTTGCACAGAAATTCCTTTAATCCACGTAGGCACCTGGCCCGGCGGTAACTAATTGTTTGAATTGAGAAAATTCCTTATTTACATTTTTTGTAGGTGTGGAAAACCTTATTACTATCTGAATGTTTTTGAAAGTCAAAATGCGCTATTTACAATTTTAGAAAATTCAAAACTTACTATTTCACTGTTTTTGAACGTGTAAAAAGCTGTATTTACAATTTTTAGAAAATGTAAAACGTCCTATTCACAATTCTTAGAAAGTGCAAAACATACTATTTGAGTGTTTTTGAAGGCGTAAAATGCACTAATTACAATTTTAAGAAAGTGCCAAACTTACTATCTGAATGTTTTAAATGAGCCTATACCTATAAAAAATATTTTTTAAAAAATATTTTTTTTTTATTAAATACCTATAATAAAAAACCTAATATTGCTAGATAGGATGTTTTGGTCCTAAAAGAACCAACTTGTAAGGCTACGGTTGGCTTGTTTTAATTCTTGTCATAGACCACTATACTATGGCAATATAGTGTATGCCGCCTCTATTGAAATTGTCCCTAAGAATTTCCTATCAATCATCAAGACAGAGATAAGAATTGTTTCTGTCAACAGTCAACAAAGGACAGGAACTCGATGGGAAATGAGCTCAACGCCCAAACAACCAGCAACTGTTATTACAACCACAATCATGTGGATTTCTAAGAAATCCGAAGCCGAAAAGTAATCTTCATTTCCATTATTTACTTGAATTGACATTGACATGGCGGAGAGATACTGCTGTCAACTGGGAGACACGGAGTAATTGTAATTTGTAACGAGGGATGGACACATGGAAAAACCAGCGATGTTAATCTGTCCCAATAATTCTTGTTGACAGTCTTGACATTTATTAACATTGACCCTCACCTCACCCAACTCATTTCACTACAATTTAGTCGCTTCAAATAAAATCAATTTGATTTCCGAATTTCCTACGATTCCCTTTTTAGTTACAGTTTTCAAAATATTCTTTTACACATTATGTATTATGGTAAAGGTTGACAATCATTTCGGCTTCATTCGGATTCCGATCCCGAGCCCCCGAATACTTCCCATCCAAAACTTTCGGTGCTACACATTGGGATGGTCCATAAGTGATGTCACCCAAATACTCCCTCTTGTCGAACGTAAACGGCTATCTTGAATCCACTCGCTCTGCCGATGACATCATTTATGGACGAACTCTATGTAGTTACTTAGTTACTTGACTTAATACTGACTGCATCGCATCGGCATAGAAATCGGTGTAGTTGTATTTTATTTCGTCCTGCACTTGTCTTATGTACTACTTAACGTATTGACGTAATCAGTCTACCAAGAAACAGAAGCACTGTCATAAAAAAATGTCACAGTCAAACATAGGACATAATATAAAGGGCCGTCCATAAATGATGTCATAAAAATAACTTCATTTCTAGGACTCTGGCACTAGCTTAAACTTGCGTATTGCGTAAATGGCTATCTTTAATATTGGATGTCATCAATATCCAAGTAGACCCACTGACCATACTGATGACATAATTTATGGATGATCCCTAATATGTTCGTATGAAAATGTCCAAAGAAATTTAATCTGTGTCAGAGCATAGCAGAGTGGGTTAGTAGGTATGCGTAAGTACTTACTAATTAGTATGCAAATAGAAGAATTATAAAAGCCTCAAGTAAGCACTTGATTTCGATAGTAAAATAAGTCAACAAGTATTAAGTTGTAAGTAGGATGTTTGTTTCTGAGTACTTTACCTACCAATTACCAATTTCCCGTCATATGTTAAATTCAGTGTTGTTACTTAAAGTACAGCTGAATTTATGATTAACAAGGATTTAATTAGTCTTAATTGCAAATTACATTATTAAATGATTTGATGATTTTATAAGGAACAAGATACTGAAGGTCAAGATTTTTAGCAATACGCAAAGTTTTGACATTTGTACCATTTTCTGGAAGCTAACAATCAATTAGTGCGGCGGGTACCTATATGTAACATTCATTTTGACGACATTCTTGATAAACCATTAGCTGCCCACGCTCTCTGCACATGAGGTTACGTAAAATACGGGAGTAATTCCTAAACTACTTTCCTGTCATCTACCTTGCTTGGATGGATAAATTCCAATCTTTCTTATTAGTATGGTACTGTCAACTTGTCAACTGCCTGTCTAGACGTTAGCAAATTAGCATTCAGACGTACCTCACTCCCAATAATTGCTTAATTGTCCCGAGTCTAATTAAATTTTATTAATTATTCCTAATCATAATATGATAATCGTGGAAGAAATTGTTTGGAAGCAAAATAATCGAAATTATTGGAATGTAGTTGAATGTACATTAATTATTTCTACGTTGTATTGGTGTATGCATAGGGAAGTAAATTTATAATGTCACTAGTCACTACTGTGTATTATTAAAATTATTAAAATATTTAAAACTAAGCTAAGCTAATTATTAGACCAAGTAGGAAAGATGAAAGCAAAAATGGAACGTTGACCTTCAATCAAATACAAGCTGTATATTACAGATATGCGTATAATGTGTTAAATAATGTATTATATAACCTAAGACCATTGCATAACGAAGCAACAAGAGCAAAAAGGTTAAAAATAAAATCACTGTGTCTTACCCAATGTGTCGTTTCCTCAGCCGAACTGTGTCTTCCTTTGGCATTGACTCCATTTCAAATTTGAAATTTTTTCTCCTCTCTCGTCCTTTCCTTCATTCATTTGTCAAAAAAAAAGAAATTGAAAAATTAAATTAAATTATCAACATTATCCTAAAAATTTTATATAAATCCGAGTGACCGTCAACGTCAACCGTCATGAGCCGCGTGTGTAACCTTCAAGTTTGATCTTGAAGGCAGAGCAGAATTTAAATAAGTGCACAGCGTAAGTACACACAACACACTAAAAATATGACTCATTTAATATTTAATAATGTCTTTACAATACAACTAATAATTTTACAACTTAATTGCAAACTTAATAGCAATCGTCAATCGTAATAGTGCAGTTGCCGTTGATCGTGATAAAGTCAAAAGTACTTAGCGTCCCACGTAAGTATACTACTTGGGCGGAAGTGCATTTCCTTGATTAGCTAACCAATATCCCGTATAAAAATAAGTGACACACACAAAGTAGTGAAGATACTTGAGAAAAATCAAAATCTTGTAGAAATTGTAGGTTCATAAATTATAATAATCAGCATGAGACTGACTGTGCCTTGAGTGCAGATTTTCAGAAACTTTGAAATTTCGTAAGCTATGTGGATGACTGGGTCAAGTCAAGTTAAAATAAAATAAATAATTGTACACAAAATAAAAATTTTGCAACCAATAATGATTAAAAAAACGAACCGACAACCGACACCGAAACGGAGAAAGAGATTTTTGAAGAAATTCTAACTTACTGACTGAGGAGGCTCACTTTTGGAGGAAGGAGACGGAAAAGGATGGCGCGGAAAATTCTTGTGTGTGTTTCCAGTCCGAAATCAGCTGAGCAATTGGCACTGTCACCAAGGTACAACTTTTACTTAAACTCAAACAGCACAGTATCACCGCTTGTTTTAGGAGCTTCCATATATTACGTTTTCATATTTTACACCTCCCCCCCCCTTCCCCTTCCCCACTCCTCCACATTAATTCAAAGTAAAATTAATAAAAATAAAATTGACCTTTCATATTAACATACTAATTATAGTTATGCTAAATTACCATGTCATTCATTTGCTGGCTTACTCCTCCCTTTCAGCCAGAACATAGTTTATGCAAGCTTTCTCACTATGTACTAAAACTAAAAGGAGAGCATCTCACGGCGAAGGGCGACGGCGACGGCGACGGGCGAATGACGGAAAACGAAGGACCGAATGACAGTATAAAATTATTTTCATTTTCTTCAATTTAATTACTTGACGCACTATATGATGATATCTTGTTGCAATATAATTATTTAATTATACTATTTAGTCAGCTGAGTCAGCAGTTACTCAATTTTACTGTTGACTTTGTAAAAGTAAGTTTAACTAATAATTACAATTACAGCAACTATTGACTGCGTGCTGTGTATTAAAAGTAGACTAATGGATGGAGGTTTGCCATTTGTCACAGTTCATATTCCATGTCCGTCCGATTTATTAAATTTATTATTATTTTTCTGCTTACAGCAGAATTATGTAATATACGATATATACTTATGTGACAAACTGACTGCATCGTCGCTCAACTAATCGTAAGTAAGCAATGCCAATAATTATTGTTGTCCCCGCAGGAATCAGGAATTTACTTTGAAACAAACAGGAAATAGATAAGTGAAAAGCAGTGTCGTTCATTTATGAGTTATCTTCTTTTTTATTTGCCATCTGTATTTTTGTAAAAATGTTTAACAATGATTGTTGATAGTTGATAGGAGTGGAGTCCCTTTGTGTATTACTTTGTTTTTGATGATTTTCAAAATATATGCTGTAACTTGTTGCCTCAATACAAAGTTTACTTGAATAGGTGTACTAAAATCATGAAACTGCTGTATTATATTTAAGCTTGATACTTATTATAAATGTCTAATATTTATTATGTGAGTATAGTTTTATGTGGTTGATTGGACTCCTGGATTTTGTTGTGTGTTGACTGTTGAAGATGCCTTAGAAGATTGACAGATTCTTTGCTCGAAAAGAGGCTTAATTATAGAAGAGGGCAGGACAGAAGTTTGCCGGCAGAAGATGAGATATTAGATGTGGCAAAGGAAGCAGCAGGCTAAAAGTAGAAGACAGAAAAAGTGTGGAGAGACTTAAAAAGAAGAATGATATAGAAAAAAATATGGTCCATCAGGTCCATGGTCACGTCCCGTCAACCACAATTACTCAGAAATAATCCAAAGACAGACATCTCACACATTTTCCTCTACCGACTGCCGACTACCGATACCGATACCGATGACCTTTGGCCCAGAGACAATAAAGAGACACACACGGAGTAAATACACGTAAGTTAATTCTATAACTACGGTCACGACAACATGTAAAATGTAAATAACAAATAAGGCTAACTACTTACTGAGTCTTTTCTTCATTTAAAAGGTTTGAGATGGCGCATCATCACGAGTAGTACGAGGAATCCTGGTAATAATTATTCATACAAGAAAACAGCAGAACGACAACGACAACGTATCAGCGATCAAGTAGGTAAGTCTTAAGTAAGTACTCACTTGCCCCATATTTTATTTAAAACCCACAGAAGCCAGAAGCCAGTGCCAGAGAAGTTTAAAAACGTGTAGTATTAAATATAATTTTTTTTTGTAACACTAACTAGCAAGATAGCATAGTAACATATTATTATAATTAATTTTATTTAATAGCTTTAATCGGATTAAAATTCATACAGTTTGGGAATTAAATTTATTGCTTGATGAAAAGTCTTGTTTTTCTTTCAAGAGTCGGCGCTGATGCCGCTGATGTTACTTTATTTAGGGCCTGATCTTATGGATTTAATTTTAGTTGAGGAGTCAATAAGTAAGTATGTCACAATGTATGGACATTTGCAAATTTATAATAAAATTAAATAAATAATTAAATAGGTACACGTGGATTTATAAAGTATTTTTATTTTTATTCTGAGTCTTATTAGTTTGTTTAGTTTGTTAGGGAAGGAGATTAATGTTTTAATAAACGGATTATGATTTTAGGATTCCCATCTCGACACTGTCAATTCTGCTGCTGTCTGTCACTTAAATATTTCCTTTCCATTTGTGTTTGACCCATGACCTCTACTTAAGATGATTGCTTTATTCAATAGTCCAGCTCCACCCCATGCAGGTCAGAGGTCAGAATAGGTCTCCACGCCTTCCCATTAAAAGATAAGATAATACGCCGACGCAAGGATAAAGATACAAAAGTAATTATTAATAAATATATTTTTATGCATTTACAGTCTACTTAATTTTTTTTTAGAATACCTAGAAAAAAAAGAATAAATTAGGTTTTTCGTAAAAAACATTCAATAAATAATGACATTAATTTATATTATTTATATACAAAAGATTAATAATATCTAAAAAAGATTAAACTATAATGACTTAATTGACATTTTATTACTCATAATCAAACATGGGAAACATCTCAAACATCTGATCTAACTTTCCGTAAATAGTAATCGACTTATTCAAGGGCGACACATGGGCTTGTGTATGAAATTGTTTTTACATAAATTATAATATTACTGTGAATAGTACCATTTTGAATTGTAAGTATGGTACATATAGTGCTGTGCAATAAAAATATGATCAGCAGCACTATTTTAAATAATTAATGGCCATAAATATATTAAGCTTGGTGTGTAAAAAATGTGTTCTTGTAATTTTAGTATTAGTTGATATTTATAGTGTCAAGTTTACCTGTCTATATAATATATCCTGAGTGAGGAATCAAAATGACCAACATCATCCATTTTTTGCTCAAAACGAAATGCACTGTCTACAAAGAAAAAGAAAATATGATCCTGACAGCATGCAGGTAAATAGAACATTTTGCCCTCTGCTTCAAAAACACGAAAATAGAAAATTTTGCACTTTTCCAAAAACACGTATAAATAGAACACTTTGCACGTGTTAATAAAGTATGTAGATAGAAAATTTTGCCATTTTCAAAAACACGTAAATAGAACATTTTGCCCTCTTTAAAATTCATGTCAATAGGATAGTATGCACTTTTCAAAAACGTGAAAATATAAAATTTCGCCCTTTTCAAAAAACACGTAAATAGAAAATTTTGCACTTTCCTAAAGCAAGTAAATAGGTATATAAAACATTTTTCGCGTGTTAAAAGTATGAAGATAGAACATTTTGCCTTTTCCAAAAACACATAAAAATAGAAAATTTTGCACGTGTTGAAAGTATGTAGATAGAAAATTTTACCCTTTTCAAAAACACGTAAATTATAGCATATTGCCCTCTTCAAAATTCATGTCAATAGGATAGTTTGCACTTTTCAAAAACATGGAAATAGAAAATTTTGCCCTTTTCAAAAAAACTTGAATTAAACATTTTGTGCTTTTCAGAAACGTAAAAGAAGAAAAGTAAATATTTATTTACAACTGGCGTCACTATTACGCTTGCCATTTAGACACAGTAAGAACAAAAGACATCTTTCAAAAATAATTATGATTTTCCAATTCAAAGATATAAATCAACAATTTAAAATTAGCTATGAGACAAATTCAAACGGAAAATTTTGCACTTTTCAAAAACATGTAAATAGAACATTTTTCAATTTTGAAAAACTCACAATTACCATTTTATTCATGTACATCTCTCATGTAGTTTATTGGACATACCTCATTTTAATTCTTGTCTTTTTGATATGAGCCATTTCGATTCTTCACTATCACTATATTTATGAAGGTATCTATGCTCATACGATACGATAAAATTACTGTATTGTGCGTCCGAGCCCGCTAAGCAATGAAGTAGTATACAATTATATAAATAAATATATAATTTAAGCACAGTTAACATAAGTAACAGCGCTCACGTGCTGATATCTGACGAATTTGAATCGTGTTGCGTGGCTAATAAACTAATAATAATCATCAACACGCTCAAAATGTGACCACTAAATGACAATAAACCTTCACCGCTAATGCCCAAGCCCAGACCAAAACCAAAGGGCAGTCCACACAGCATCATATTGATCACATTAGTATTATCGAGACAAAAAGACGACAAAATACATAACTACTTACAGGCTTATGGGTAAGTGCACATTATTCATTATACCCCCACTTCGTTTCGTTTCGTTACTTACGTGCTGCATTTAACATGAGAAAAAAATATACATGATAATTTTCCAGAATTATTTCGCAATTTAATTTGCAAATTTTGCATTGGAAGGGAGCAAGAGCAAGGTCATCAAGTTTGCGCGTTTGTAGTTTTGTTGTTAGTGGAGTTATGGAGCAGTAGAAGTCAAACTTGTAAAAGAAAAAAAAACGTCTCTGTAGCTAAAGGACGTAAAGTTTTACTTGGATAGAGGAAACTTAAGTATTATTATGTATGTACCCAGATAAATATATAACATCATAATAAAATACAAAAAACGCATGAGAATTTTGCGAATGGAAGTGAGAAAAGAGATAAGTACTTAAGTGAAGATGATATAAAATCGATCCTAGATTGACGTCATGCAGACAGACAGAGCGACTCCGACTCCACTATATCGCTGTCTATAGATACTTAATTAGGGAAATGAATATAAGCATATCAGTTGAATAATATTTTTAGACGATTCCAATTAAGTTTGACATTGCGAATTGCGAGCCATATGCCGTATATTGTATATATTTTGACTAATGCATTTCCATAAGCTACCGTGCGGTAAGAAATTATTACAATTACATAGCGTCTCCGATCTTCTTCTTCGGAAAAGTTAATACATATTTTTGAAAACCTGTTGTTTAATTAAGTATTTTTATACGGATACTATTCTTCTACTCTACCTTCACATGTAACTTGCTCAACTGCATTTTTTAGTTTTTCCATCTCACTCAGAAATGTGCCTTTAGTAAAATGTAATTTGAATTCGAACGGAACACATCGTCGACATCTCTAGCACCTCAAAGGAATGAACACCATCACCACCTGAGACCTGAAGCCTTAAGCCTCGGCCTCAACTACAAACTACATTCAGTCAAATTCCATAGTCTTTTAAATGGCTCTTGGCATTGCGACAACATGAGAGATTTCCGCATAAATTACCATTACCACCACCACTACTAAAACTAATCCTACGCACGTATCCTTTAAGCAGTAATAATTACTTAAGTAGTTAGTCAAAGTGTTAACTTACAGGGAAAGAAAGGGGAATTATTACAGAAAACAAAAATATATTACAGATTTACATTGCCCATTATGATTTACACTTACGCTATGGCTAAACTATCAATTAAAAATCAAAATGGGTGTTCTGCTAGTTACTTGAATAATTCTCAAATTAACGATGATACTGTGTGAAAGTGTGAACTACAATTTTTTGAAATACACTGTGTCGTAAAATTTCATGCTATTCCTTTATAAATGACAAAAAATGGGTACTACATTTTTGGGAATGTAGAATGACAAAATTGATTTTCTATTTTAAGGCTACTGATTAAGATAAGTTTACAGAATTATTACAATTTTAGTCAGTTTTGAAAAAGACAAATAGTAATAAAATTAATATTTTGTCAAGTTCTGAAAAAAATTAAATTTATAAAAAATGAAGCTTTTGTAATACTTGCATATAAAGTTCCTCTAGACTGCATAAGGCACGCTGCCTAACTCTAAATAAATGTGAACAAACGCCTAATAAGGCACGCTTAAGTAGAAATCTGCTCAACCGGAACCCCTATGTTAATGACACATTAAAAAATGTAATAGCTCTCAGGTACTATTAATTTGAACTTGAACTCATTGTGATGTATTAGTATGAGAGAGAAAGTAAATGCATTTATTTACACTGGTACTACAATAGTACTTGTCAAGAGACACAGTAACAAACAAACGTGTTATAGTTTACAATGAAAGTTTTAAGGAAATTAAAATTTGTTTTTGTTAAAATTAGTATGCATTATATCCAATCCAGGGCCGGACGAAGGAATTTTGCTTTTAGGCAGCAATTTATTTCCATATAAAAACCACCATTTTGATTTTTGGCGATGGTTTTCTTTGCTAAAGCAAAAAGTTGTATTTACATGTTTTAGAAAAGGGAAAAAATTTCTTTTTACTTGATTCAGAAAAGCGCAAAATGTTCTATTTACATGGTTTTTGAAAGGTGCTAAATGTTTTATTTGCATGTTTTTGAAATTTAGAAATTTTTGCTTTTTTTGTATGTTTTTGAAAAGTCAAAATATTATTTTTACATATTTTTGAAAACTTTAAAATGTCCCATTTACATGTTTTCTGAAAATTCAAGCAACGCATGCGCAGGCCGCATTATCCGACCCTGATTAAGTCGCGCAGTCAAGTTTTACCGATTTTCCTGTATCACCAATCAGTAGTGATGGAGTAATATAGCAGGCTCTGTTGAGTAAATTAATAGAGCCATGGTAAATCCGCCCAGATTTTTCTGAGCGTGCACGCTTAGAAAAAATCGTAACAAATATCTTGTAAGGCAACGCTAACAGGTTTAGCTGTTAACTTTAACAGGTTTATCAGCAAATTTTAAAATATTTGAGAGTGGGGAACTTATTAGACACGTGCAACAACGCTGGTATTACAAAAACCCAACATCAAATCTGTTACAATCTACAGTAAACTTGTTGAAGCATTTATGTCACTGTGTATGTACTCTAAATTAGTGACTCCTTGCAATATGTGTTGCGTCAGTCCAGTGGTTAAGGCTAGAAGGTACCTATGAAAAAGGTTGCGGGTTCGAATCCAACTTTTGGTGTTATTTTCGATGAATAAAATCGTTCAACAGGATTAGCTGTTGGGTGATTTAACAGTTATTTTGGTTAGCCTACTAGTTAGTATAACAGGAATATCGGTAAATCCCTAACTAAATTCTAGTTGACTGCTATTAACAACTTCTGCTCTTGATGTCGGAGTAACAGCCAAATCAGTCAAAAATTAACAGTAAAGTAGTAAACTCGCCCATATTTTTCTAAGCGTGTGTGAAGATAAAGGGGGGGAGGCAGTTTGTCTGAACTGTAGTTTATGCAGAGCTCTTAAAGAAGGAAAAAGAAGAAAGAAGAAGGTGATGATGATGGTGATGGGGTGTGTAAAACATGAATTTGGATGGATTTGAGATTTCCATTTAATTCAAAGGGAAAGTTAGTCACATATTTATCTTCCCCTTCCATTCTCTTTGCCATTTATAGTACATACCTGTAAAAAAAAGGACTCTGAGCTGCATAAGGGAGCTTGCAATTATGATGTCAAGCGAAATTCCTCGATTTTGACCCCTCCCCCCCTCAGGTCATACGATTCCGTATGTACATGATTAATATAAGG
>JAQFZE010000213.1:0-33894 GCA_034695245.1 Dicyrtomina saundersi | reverse complement strand
CGTATACTGAGTCCTGTGGGCTATCGTCGTTGGACGACAGTGTCAAGTTTATTTTAATAAAATTGTCTCTCTCTCTCATTTTTCAGCACAAAACGCAACTAGCCATTTCATATTAAACAGATTTTTAAACACGACTAAATAGTTTCACGAAAGATAGAGATTCACATAATATAATCAGCATTTATCTGACTGCATTTGAAATTAATTAATCCATGGCATTCAAATTTGATTACTTTTCTCATACCATAAGAATTGTTAGCTTTTGTGAAACTATTTAGCCGTATATTAAAATCTATTTTAAATAAGAAACGATTACTTGTTTTTTAGGCTGATAAAATTATACACAATTTAAATTTTAAAAAACAGATCGGCAATTTTGATTTTAGCGTGAACTGGAGAAAGGCAATTTTGCTTCTTCAGTAGCAATATATAGAATACAATACAATGCAACAAAACTATGATTACATAAGGCTAATTAAAAAATAATTAGTAAATAAAGCTAGTAACAAATATGTAATACAAGCTGACAAAATTTGAAAAATTACAGGAAATTAATACCCACTACATAATGCAGTATTAACGAGTTTATTATTACATTGTTAAGGAAACTATTATTATAATAGCTATATATATTATATGAGTGCAGACGTATCAGTCTCAAGGTTGTACCTCTGTCTGTATGAAAGTGAGCTCGAATTTATGCAGGTATGAAGGCACCTTGCTCATATGTATAATGCACTAGCCGAGGCATAATTAGATCCAAAATCAAGAATGCATAGGTGGACTACATACGTATACTATGTAATACCCTAAAACTATTGTTGAACATGTATTTAGGTAGGCAATTAACGTTATACACTGCTTTGCACAAAATTGAATTTCTAGAAACAATTTTAATTTCCTGTGGATGACATTTTACGTCTTTCCTGAGCGTGCAAACATACAGTCTAACAACAACAGCAGCATAGCGATGAATAGCACATAAAAATTGATTTGGTTCCATATTTATTTATATACATCATAACAATAGCAACGTGACTATATGACTATACGCAACATTGCCTAAGAAACCTAACAACATCAGAAAATTGATACTCAATCAGTAGCTCAAAAACGAAAACAAAAGGCAACCAGTAATCGCAGCTTAATGTAGCTATATATCTTGACATCACGCAATTAAGCAGGTACTACTACTAACTGAAACTTTGATAAAGGACTCGAACATTCTATAATTACACTTTAAATACACGAGAGATAATTACCAACATTGTGTGCGGATAAAAATACATTCAGTAAATAAATTAGTAATTGAAATTTTCAGTTAATATTATGTACGGACAGGGAAATCATATTAAGAGTGAAGCCATGAAGCGTGTTTCTTTCTGAGGCTAATGACTGTTTGTATACTTGGAGAATTTTTTCAATGTTTACATTTAACACTTGCTTAATAATATTCGCACCTTTCCGAAAATACCGTAATGTTTTCCTTTCCTTGACTGTATTAATGTTCCTGTACGTTATTTTTATGTAGTTTAGATTTACCATAAGATCCTGATTAAAAAATTTCCCACTCTGTAGATTGCTAATGATAATAAAGTCGAAGGCAGAACATTTAGATGCAGAATCCTGATTCACATCCTTCAGAAATAGCTACTTAGTGTATCCGTACTCCGTACGAACAAACATTTTGCATACCTACACTATCTCCAGACCTCAACATAACACCATACTTTACCTTATCAATTACACATTTTTGGCACTACTACAGACTACAGACTACATCACGCTGATACGGATCGCACAAATATCTGACAGTTTAAATTAGATTAACACATTAAATATAGGTGTCACATATGCACTACTACATACTAATCTTGAAAAAATATCAGCAAACTTTCTATGCCTTTAAATTTAAAGATATCATTCATAGATAGAAAAAAAGGGACAGTATTTTAAATATAGAGACGAGTTTAAATCTAGTATGCTATTTCTAGCATGGTAATCAATCACAATTTGAATACACTTATGGAATAATTATATACTGATACAGAGTGAAAAACCGTGACGTAATTCAAATGTTGCATTCTACTATCAAAATGAAGGTTGCTGTAGAATTCTTGTTTAAATAGTAACGCCTTTCCTACACATAAGAAAGGTCGCTAAAAATTAACCAAGAATTTTTGCAGTTAGTGTACTATGCAACCATAAAAATATCATCGAACAATCGTGTACAAAGTTTATTTTTTTGCTACTTAAATGTCGCAAAATTAGCTCATGAAATATGGAAAAATCCAAGCATACACTAAATAACAGTTTTCGATTTAAAAAAAAAAAAAATTTAAAAAACAGTACTAAACTACAGTAGGGAAAATATTAAAACATACAATAGGCAAATATGTATTATGCAAATATTCTGTATAGGCAGCTTGCCGTATTTATTATTAGTCAAGTCATCAGCTGACAGAAAGTAACGGAAGTTAAGGATTTAGAGTATGTATGGGAAAAAACTACAACTCCCATAGTGGGAAAAATACATTGGATCTCATATTACACTGTATGCACGTGAACAAATTGAAATTAAGTTAGTACACAAAAAAAATATGAACCTAAGAGCCTAAGACACTTTATAAAAAAATGTGTGGATGTATCCATAATATGTACTGCATTGCAAATATTTACCCCCACACATTACATATGTGCGTGTACTGCCGAAACTGTTCTAATATATTATATATATGTGACGCTGTTGAGCACATAAATCGTACATCTAGATCTACTACATACATAAGGCACTAGGCAGTAGTATTAAATATACTTATAGGTATATACTGTTCTCGATATAAAAGCAACCTAAGGTTCTCGTTTATTACAACAAGAGGAAATTCTTACGTAGGTAGGTACGTACATAGTCCATTAAGTATGACATCGAATAAGCAGTAAAATTTTGACAAGATTTTAATGAAAGGAAGATGTCAGTCATTGCTCAGCACCATACAGACCTTTGCCGTACATGGATATGAATATAATTTGTACGGTTATAAAATAAATAGCTTGGCATTTGACTTTGACTTTGACAATTGGCATAGTTAACACTAACACAGGAAAATCATAAAACATTGGTTACTAGCTCCATCACATGCAAAATATGAGCGGACTACAAACGGAGCTTATTTATGACTGAGTTTAAAATTTTAAACTGGATACTTTCCTTGGGATTTTTTGGATTTTCCCATTAAACTTTCAACAGATATGTGACTACATAGAGATGCTACGTAAAAACTACAGATATAATAGCAATTTCATTTCCCTATCAATATATCCAATATCCATAATGGGAGCCCCATACGCTCCCAATTACCAATAATAGTCCCGGACAATGAATTGTGTGTAATTACTTCTAGACTTTCATCTGATCTGTTTACAGATGACTATATAGGCGTGTGTTATTATTCTATCAGCACGAAGAGCAATAACACGCAAGATTCATAAAGTCAGGCCTCCATCAATTCCAAGTAATGATAAGTATTATCAATTAGCCCTATAGTCCAAGTCCAAGTAACGTTCCGTAAGTCCAAAGGAAAGATTACATTTTTTTTTACGACCATAATTTATCAGCCATAGCCAGTGTCAGCTTGAGTGAGTACAGATATTAGTATCACACGAAGGATGAATAGAGAGACGACGACATGGGACCTCATCGTCTTTCATTACATTTACAGGATAAGAGAGCATTAACATTTAGGATTTAGTTTACACATCTAATATACGCGGAGGGTTGGAGGATGCACTCAGCAGAATAGAATTCCGTCGCACTGCATTGGTTGTCGTTCTCATATTAAAAAATATTTATAAAGAAAAAATAAGTGGTCATTTTAAAACTATTTTAATCATAATACTTATTACTGGTTGTATATGCATATTCCACACTTCCATACACATACAATAATAATGATAATATACTGCCAATAATTTTGTGTTGTGTCTAATTGTAATAAATTCTAATGAATAAGAAAAAGAATTCCCTTCTGTACAACATGACTATTAAATGCTTACACATGCATCTACTTACATGCATACCAAATCATTGAATTAAATTGAACTGAATTACTGAATAAATATTAAATCGTACACGGCATCATGTATAATGTAGTGATAGTGCTCCTCTGAGACTCCTCACACGTTACAGACACAGAAACTTTTCCTCTCTTGTCTAAGTAGAAGGAAGCTCGAAGAAAGGGAACAGGCAAAAGGGGAGAATATTAAGTAGTAAGTAGTTCAGTAAATATTTAGGCATAACCACAATGGAGATATGAAAGGGTATATACTGAATACTCATCATATCATGATGGGCAGTGCTAAGTTGATGATATTATGATGATGCTATGGTTGATGGGAAGCTTGTGCGTAGCATTGCAGTGCACTCGCCTTTATACATGTGATCAACACAATTACAGCAGTACTACAGTCAGCAGCGAGGATAGATACATGATACAGCAATATCATATTTTAGTGAAATAATAATTTTCTTTGACCTACAATCTTCTTGACCCAC
Organism: Dicyrtomina saundersi; assembly: GCA_034695245.1. NCBI lineage: Eukaryota > Metazoa > Arthropoda > Collembola > Symphypleona > Dicyrtomidae > Dicyrtomina > Dicyrtomina saundersi. The sequence goes on along the minus strand of JAQFZE010000213.1, from coordinate 29,342 downwards.
ACAAAATTAACAGGCTTTTAAATTTTTAAGCCTTACGTTTTACATTATTGCGTTGGTTGGAGGAGATTGATATTGGATCTCCGTCTGTGTTTTGTACACGTTCTCTCCACTCACTGGCAAAATTTACGGAGCTTGAACTTGAACATTACACGCAGTTTTTTTACACGCCAATTACTATACACTATAAGTACAGGCAGAGTCAGAATCATACTCATAATTCTCATGAAATTAAAATCTCCCACCGAGGCACCTTCAAAGCAGAACATACAGATTGCAGATAGCAAGTCAAAAAAAAGCTGATGCAGATATACAGTATCAGAAAAATATATTATGCAGTGTTTTTTTCAGTATTTTTATAATTGCTCTTATATGTACGATATGTACCACCAATTTTTTTTATATAATGACTGCTTATATATAGGTGTTTTTATAGACTAGTAATCTGTCTGCAAAAATTTTTACGCACTTCCGAGCCTTGAGCAATTAAGATAAGTCGAATTATTTAAAATGTAAAACGGTCTAACTTTCCTTCTTGTTACCAAACAGGTTTTTACGGAGACAAAGAAGAACAAAATGAGGTACAATGTACAAGATCAAGTTGAGAGCGACAGCGACGGCGAATGCGAATGCGGCAAAAATCATAATAAATCTACATATCATACTTATTTCCGAATAATTTTTGTCTACGTTCGCCATCATAGAACAGTCGGTACACAGTCGAATTTTCTTACATTGTCGGGATAGGCACTTCGGACGTTGTTGTAGTAGAAAAGTGTATTGGTGAAACAATCTACAAAAAAAATTCGCATCTCGAATTTATACTGATTTTGAAATGATTTCAAATTTCTTAGCAATTATCACTTGGTCTCGATAATGTGGATCTTGATTCGAATTCCCTCCATGGAATTTTCCACAATGTGTATCAGATATTAAAAATGCTTAAAACAGCAGATTCTTTAGGTGCGACAGAAGTCGAAGTCGACACGATAATTATGGGATGACGATTAGTATTTTGTAGTTTCAATTTCGTTCGGTATTGTAAAATGTAATTTAAATTGGAAAATGAGAGATTTAGAATTTAGACAGGACAGAATGTAGCATGGTTAAAATGTGAGTCATGAAATTGTTGAGAGACTCACTAAACTTGTTAAGCTCCTTACTCACGTTATGTTCTGTATGACCATAGTTAATGACTACTACTACTAACTACATACATGACTCATGAAATGATTTTTGCGCATGGATGGATGGACGGACGCAAACAAGAAACTGGAAATGAAAACCAAGACCAATCCACGACAAGATAAATTTAATGTATAGGTACTTGTTCTCTGATTGTGTCAACAAATAATTAAAATTTCTTTATAGACTTTCCTTTATATATAGTTCCCATTTTTATCTACAACATGTAAATATCTGTATTTAAAAACATTCTGTAATCGTAATCAGTGATAGCCTAACCTACGTAATACTACCTAATCGACAAGAATATCCGCATTAACGTGGAATATATATACGATTTACATTCTACTTAGGAAATAAACTTCCTACCTCAAGCAAAAATACAATAAACAATGCACAATTCAGATGAGACAAGAAGTGACATATGATCGACTCACACGGGCCGTATTGCGCAATAATGTTATATAAATGCTAAATTAAAAAAGTTAAATATCTGTAATCACATTCACTCTCATTATGTGGGTAGGTATGTACGTACCTTTATATGTAGAATGTATTTGTTGTAACTTCCCTAACGAAAGCACTCCAAATTCAGAGAAATACGATGTTTTGAATGCATTGATTTCCTAGGAAGTAGTTTGTGTTTGTAATTGTAATTATTGTGGTTTTCCAATCCATTTGGTGTACAAAAATTCAGACTGAACTAATTATTATTATCTTCTTTCTTTCTTCTAAAAGTCTTGATAAATGCTTTAGTAGGAAGCAGTTTCTTTTCCGTTTCTTGACTTGTCTTCTTTGTTATATTTCTTCAAAAAATTGTACCTTTAAAATACAAGATTCACATTATTATTGTTATTTATTCCTTACACGACTAAACATCTATTTGAAATGAGCTAAACTATACAAACTACAACCACGCACGCTGTACTACTGTGCACATTATAGAATAAAAATTTAATCTTCATTTTTAAATGAATTATATGCCTTATGCCTTCTTTCTTTCTGCTTATTTAACTATAGTGTTACAGCAAGTATACAAACTTCTATACGTCAGGCTCAGAATAATAAATTTCAAAAATAATTTCGAAACTACACAACTACTAATATAATTACAATTATACTTACATATAAGAATAGGGTAGAACATATTATGCACGTAAGTAAAAGGATATTGCACTGCAATAAAATATGGCTTATTATTCTATATACTCTAATGTGTGTTTTTTTCATGGCTGGGATTGTGTATTTTAATTTTTACATTATTAACGGTACTTAAAACTTTACTGTCGTTTAATTTTCATGTGAATAGATAATATCTAGAAAATGTTTCCAAGTTAACATTAGAAAGGGCGGGGAATTATATTCACCTAAATCTAATAAGAATGCAAAGCGGATAAGTAATGACGATAATAATATTATGAATATTTACTGCAGTTTGAAGTTTCATAAAAAGCTATTTCTTTTTTCAATAGAGTCTCAAAGCCTTTAGCTTTTCATTGTCTGTCTGACTGACTGACTGTAGTATTTATGCCATGATCATGGCTGACTGAGGGAAGAGAAAATTATTATGCACATTTTTATGATAATGCTATATACTAGAAACCTTAAATGTATTTTAAATACAATTATTTTACCGCATGCTCTTTCCTATTGTCAATTACTATCAGCTCTCAGAGGTAAGTAAAATGTTAGTTTTCTGAGTTAATTTATACACAAATATATATACATCCCTACGAGTCGCAGTGCATACTACAGAAATAATAAACATTAAAAAAACGACAAATTCAACACAAATAAGTGCATATATAGGAATAAGTATGGAGATTGATGTATACAGCTATAGGTAAATGAAAAAAAAATATTCAGTACGAAAGGTTGTAAAAACAGTTTTTATTTGTTATTTTCTCAGTTAACTTCCTATTTTATTTTAATGTTGTTTATTTTCCGTTTGAGCGGCTTTAAGTTTCTAATATTGGCCAAGATCCTGATCATGTAGAATCTTGAAAATATATTTTAACACTGTCTACATTTCAATATAACATAAATTGGAAATTCTGTATACATTTTGAGCAAAATTCTCATAGTATAATATCCATTTGTTTGTTGTTAAAGAAAAAAGCGTCCGACCGGCTGAGCGCAAAATGCCCTGCGAATAATGTACTTACCTACGAAATGGATAAACTATAATTATATGAGTCTATAAAAAGCATGTCAGTCATAATTATATTTGTATTTACAGTAAAAGAACTATAAAAAGCTAATCTTTTCGTAGATACGTTAATATTTACAACCTAAACGTCACTGTCAACCATCCCCACACCAACACCACCACTACCACCACCATGCTTTTCACTGAGAACTGCTCTGCTCCCAAATGTGACAGCATTTCAAATTAAATCATTAAAGAACTTTGAATGCTGCCAAAGTTAAAGAAAAAAATAGGCCAAGGTTTTGAGGTAATTTTGTACAGTACAGTCTACTAATGTACATTTACAGTATTGAATAGATTTTGATCTGTACAGATAGCAAAAATAGAACATCTTACTTATTTTAAGTTTAAAAGAGAGTAGGAGATGCACATGCCGATACTAGAAAATGAGAAAATGTCAAACTTTTAAGAGCAAAAATAAAACCAAGAAATTAGTTTACACACACATCGCTCCAAATTGTAGATCTTTCACCTTTTAGTTTTAGTACATGCTCCAATGTTTTGTTCCACTTTTTCAAATTACAAATTATACCTTCAATAATTCGAAAACCCTCCACAACAAACTCGTTTTTGGCATTACGATTACAGACAGTTAAATCACCAAAAAATATTTTTGTTTTTATTTCAAAACATATTTTTATAGTAAAACTGATAACAATATGGATACCTCCTACAAAAAATAAATGAATTCATCATAAAATTAACATTTAGCAAAAACTACACAGTATAGTGAGCGCTATATCTACATCAAACATAATACTTGAATAATTGCTCAAAATAAATAATAAATAGTCAATTTTCGATTTCAATTTTGGTCAGCTAACCAAAAATTATGACTTACCTATAAATACTTTTTAATCGTTGGTGAATTCAAATTTCAATTTTGGTTTTGCTGGTTTGTAAGAGCCGTGACGAGACAATGACAACAATTGGTAGTCAGTTACTGAAGCATGAATTAAAATCAAGAAATCAGTAGTATAGGACAGACAAGAGACCACCTCAACAATATCCTTTTATATTTATTTATTTATACTCCCAACTATATGTAATAAAAACGGCAAATTTAATACATTTCATAACAAGATCCTCCAGCTACCCAATTACACACACGTACGTAACTTCGATGCTCTTCATCCTATCTTTAAAAGCAGTCAACTGTCTGTGTGAGTCTCTCCCATACGAAAGAAACATAAAACATGGATAACTTTTCACTTTTCACTTAGAAAACGCATAACTGTCTTATCCAAGAATTAATTTTTACTACAAAATGTAAAAAATCTTCAACAATGTCAACTTTAAAATAAATCCTATCCGGCATCACTTCACACTTTGACTTGATCTTCCATGTCCCAGCTTCACAAACAAATGACAAAAAACAACCGATTCAGCTGGCTGGCTGATACCACTTAACTGTTAATAATCCTACCTATCTGTACAAACAATAAAAACCGATTATTACTATCTGTATCGATCCCCACACTGATTCTTCCAAGACGGATTCATTGGACCAACAATGAAACGGAAACGAAATCACTGATTAAAAGTATCGTATAAGATACAAAATACAAAAGCAAGAAGTCACAAAACCTCCCCACACACAACCCAGTCCAGTCCAGTCCAGTATCTTTTAATGAGAATAATAATAATATTATTATTATTATTAATAATAGTACTCAGAGTCAGTGCATGAAAATCTTTGGGATTAATTAAAATGTTGAGAGTGAAAATTGTAAATTGTAATTTCGTGACAACTGAGTGGAGCCACATTAAAATTCAAACTGATTTCGTATGCTGTATTTTCCTTTTGTTGAGTGCTCTCACTAGTAAGTCAGTTTTTCAACTTTCAACAGAACTTCTGCTGGTGGTGGTGGGTTGAAATGTTGATAATGTTTATTATGGCTGGCTGACTACTGCTACACACACATCACATCACACTGTACTACTACTATATTTTCCAATTTTCCTCTGCCTACTACTTCTGATCTCTGTAGATCTCTTCTGCACTGGCACTGCACAGGAAAAAGGGTTGATGAGTTTGACTTTACTCCTTTTCTGTTCACTGTACAAAACTGTAGTAGGCTCCGTCCTCCGTCGCCGTCCTTTTCTCTCTTCGTCTTCAGCAGTTCTTCAGCACTAAAAAACTAAAACATACTGAAAATACTGTGACTCAATACTCCTCGACCTATACCTAAAAAACACTACATATGCAGGGGCCACCCATAAATTCGTCATTAAAATTAAGGGTAAGTTTATAACCGATTTTCCCAATTACAACAATCTTTTAAGCTTTGGTGGAGGGGGGGGGAATAAAATGACCCATGGTTTTATATTTAAGTCATTTATGAAGGATCTCAGTCCTTACTACTCACAACTGACACTGCCACTAAAAACTTTGAAACTTCAGCTTGTACTATTATATACATACGGCAGCAGTAAAAACGCACAGTAAACTCCGTGCATCCTCGCATAATGATATTATAGTGGATTTCGAATCCGTTTTTATATGTAAATGTTGGAAGTTGGAAGTTGTATATAAAGTGAGGAGGGTGGAGATATGCATTCTAATGATAGAAACAGAAACAACAGAAATTTTGCCCGTTACTCCGTCCGTAGTAGTCTTGTTTTGTGTTTGTCTTTTATGAGGTGAGCCATCTTTAGTTAGTATCATCTCACTTACTTTACTAGTCAGACATTATCACTCTCAGAGACTTTACTAGGTACTTGCATACCACACCACTGATAAATGATACTAACTACTATACTATACGGTCCATATGTAGTATGATTCATCTTATTGGATTTATCTTACGGATTTGCAAAAGAAATTCATATACTGCATATGAATGAATGTGGGATACAACGTGTATTAAAGGTACTATTGGATTAACGAATATAACACGAAGAAAAATAAAGGCATATAGAAATGTTTTGATACGATTCATTCGGTTCTAACTAGTAAGAGCACAGAAGTTTAAGATGCGGACTACTGATAGTTGATTGCAAGACTTAAAGCCATAGCTTCTCTCGGTAATACATTATAGGTATCTGTAGTCTGAACTGAAGTCGTTGCGTTGTAGAGGCTGATCTGATATCACAGATGTCAGCTGTTCTATACATCCAGTAACACAAGCTTTGTTCAATTTCACAAGTCAGTGTTTAATAAAGCAAGTCCTCCGGAGTTTCAAAGTCATATATGTATATTATTATGTAGGAGAGAGGAAATGTTCCAATTTCAATAGATGAGGATGCGGATGACTCTGGCTATGGTACCAGGACGACCGGCGAGGTATTACGAATTTTTACTAGTACATATATATTTTGTGGCAACAGCAAATAAAGGCTTATCCCTAAACCACTAGCAAATGGTGGTATCGTACCTTATTTTTCCCGATTCAATGTAATGATCTAAGGTACATATCTCCTGGTGTTATGTTGCATCGCATCGTGATACTTCCCTATAATCTCTATAGGATTCCTCCGTTCCGATTTCCGATTTGATTCGAGTCTTGGCAAGTACCCTGTCCTGATCCTGGGTTTCGGTTTTGGTTTTGATCAGTCTTTTAGATTAAGGCTTAAGTTAGTTTTATGATAGTGTGATAATCCTGTGAACTTCTATACATATTTGAGCTGAATGTTTAATGTTTTATATAAGAGTTTATTTTGCTCTCCTACTTTTTGACTTGTTTTCTCACCTCGTAATTTAATAGTTCAAGGGTAAGATATTTATAGCTGGGACAGATATAGTGTAGTGTGAGATGCACTTATTTTTCAGTTTCTTGCAAGAGACTGTTCGTCTTTATCGTCTCTAGTATAAGACTTGTACTTGGTAATATACATAGGTACCTATGCATTACATGCATACTTGATATGATTAATATGGACATGAAAAATTACATTGTTTGGTTCCCTGTCGACGTCGGCACTAGTGTCGGATTAGTACGATCAATATAATATGTAGAGAAATATTCCGGAATAAACAAATATATAATAGGTTTTGAAATCAAATGGTAATTATTAATATATTAAATTACGTGGAAACAAGTTGAATATGATAATATGATTATATTTTAATTAATTAATCTAAAGCGAGACAACATCATTAGTTCTGGCTTGGGTATTATTTAATAACATTAAAATAAATCCATAACTGCGTGTGATAATGACTATTCCTAATTAGAGTACTAACTATAGTACGGTTAAAGGTCTAAGGGTTTTTAATAAATTAATGTTCAGTTCAGATCTTTGTCGACGTCGACACAGCAATATTTAAACTTACAGGAAATTATAGGTAGAGCTACCATATTATGTGACTTTCAGCTTAGGTTATCAACGTCTCGTAATTATACAGATTTATCGCTTAGTTGTTTCGGATATGATTGTATTAAGCATTGGGTTTTTACAGGTTAGTTTAGATATAGTTTTAAAAGTAGTAAAGTTAAAGTTATTGCAACATGGAGATTATCTCATTGCATTGGCTGCGTTGTGTCGTAGATTAAAGTAATCATAAGACGCATAGTATAATAGAATGAGACTCAGATAGCACAGCTCAGTTTTCTGTACACATAACATATTTACAACATTTATGACAACACGAATTACCGGAAACATGATACGTAGTACTTACGTAGTTAAAATTTAAAACAACTCTAAGCTAAGAACAAAAAACAAAATCTAATGGTTATATAATACTGCACAAAGAAATTGAGAAAGTTAAACACTATATCTGTGAATCTTATTATTTTGAAGGATATATTTTTGTTTTAGTGATTTAAATTTTAAATTGCAAACGGCAAACGAATACAGACAGTTCAATAGGGTTGTAATTATAAATATCTATGACACTTGTGCTGAACGCATTATGTGCATAAAATTAAATATAATGTGTTCTCCTTATAATATCGTGACGATAAGGGATGAATCACCAATTCTTACAATGTTGTCAGCTTTGAGTACGTGATGTATAGTCGGATATTTTTCTTATCTGTTTATCCATGAGGTCAGGCATATCTTGGGTTCCTTCATAAAGAACTTTAAAGTCTTTAAGCTTCAATTGCTCATGATGATCCAAGTAGCGTAGAAAGTACTAAAAAGGATAATTACATGATTATTATTCTTAAAGGTTAATTTTTACAATAATTATGTACAACATAGAGAAAGAAAAAAACTGACGTTTTTTTTGCAACGATGGGAATAATATATGTCAGTACCTGGTAAAATCTTTTGCCTTCTAATGCAAAGTCAAGGGCTTCAGTGTGAAGTGGATGATCATGGGAGATACTTCCTAAAGGGTAAATAAATTGTATAGGTTTGGAGTTAGCGACATTTAAATATAATTACACGTATATAGTACCAAAAATACAAAACTTAAACAATATATCTGCATAAGGGTGAGTTATTACCGAGTATACGACCAATAGACAAGATAGAACCCAATAATGCTTTCTCGTACTCAGAATCAAAGTCTTTGCCGGGATCATTACTAAAAAAAAGTGTAAAAAATCATTAACACAACCACGAGATAGCATCTTACTGAAACTGACATGATCAAGAAAGGATTCCATGTTCCAAGTATATAACTTGTTAGTGCATTCTACTAGAGCAGTAATAGTTCTATTTAATAAATATTATAAGTAGAAATAAGAGCGTACATATCAAATTTAAAATTTTCCAAATTCCTTTTATGAGCTCCAATGGAATCAGTCAACCATTTAACCAGTTTCTTATCTTTGGGCCTTAGGGATTCTCCTCGCTCCTTTATTTCAGATACCTGTTCATTCATTAGACAGAAATATATGTTTTTACATCGTTAAGTGCAAAAGTGGACATGCATACATGCTGTACATACTAATGTAATGGGACGAAGGAAATTTCTTATTAGATGTTTTAAAGAGTTTAGAGAAGGGCGAGAAACGCTGGTTAGCTCAAGAACTCAGCAACTTTTTAAATAGGAGGCCAGTAAATCTTTCTCCACGAGAGCTGCACGACAAGTACAAAATACATAAATAAACACAATTCAGGCCTAGTACAGAGTACGGACAGACCAACGATTGACCAATGATAAACATACAATTCACAACCCTTCCACCACAGTTCATTTATATAAGGCACACGCATAGGCTATATCGCAATTTTTGCCTGGAAGTGACATATTCGACCAGGGAAGTACTGTATTTTCTATAATACTACGTGGGTCTCTAATAGAACAAAGGGGGTAAGCGTCTGGTATTTAATACAACGCTGGGGGTGCAAACCAAGTTTACTTACATCGCAGTTTATAATCATCTACGTACCTTTAATTTGTAGACTGTTTCATAAATTTCAGCCAATTCTCGTAAGCAAAAGTGGAACACGTCCTGGTAAACTTTAGGATTTAAACTGGTTAATAATTCTTCTAAAATTAGTACTCGTCTTTTGTGCATTTTTATTTGCCTGCAATATTTATAAAAATTAACTTTGAGGCACGTCACGTATACTTTTTTCATAGCAATAATGCAAATTAGACAAGCGTCTTAGGAAGCGGTGTAGTAAATTCACAGACAAAAAAAACAAATAAAAATGATTTTTTTACTAAAAGTATCGTACCTTTCCAATGACGGTTCAAAAAAGGCGAGGTACTTGAATGCGTTGCTATAGTCAGTAACAATATCAATATAGTCACTTGCAAATTCGTCAATTTTATAGTAGGCCTTTGCTATGTTTATCCATCGCTGAAGGGGAAGAAACACTGACCTTGCCTCGTCAAAATCTCTGACAAATTTGCCCCGCATCTTGAAAATTGTAATTTATTACAATTAGTTTTAGTTTTATATTTTTAGAGCGTTTAAACAATTCTGATTAACATTTTAAATATATGTATTCAAACAAGACAAGATGCACAATTTTTACTGTGCTACGTACTTCTTTTTCCTTTACTTCCGTCAAGTCTATCATTGGAAAATGAAGAGACTGAATTAGCAAAATTGTGTCATACTCTTGCTGCAAATACTCAATGCCAAGACTTTGAGTTTCACTGCTTGTTAGGCTGAGTTTTGGCAGAAATTTTGGGCTTTTCCTCGTCTGTTCCTCTAAATCTTTGAGTCGATCACAGGAAGCTTCTAGAAGTTCATTTCCTAATTTAGCCCAACACCTTCCAAGCTCAGCATAATTTTGCTTGAAGTCATCACTGTTTTTTTCTTCGTCTGTACATTTATTCATGACTGCTGTGGCTGCAAGAAGTACATTTCTAGCAGCTTCAAAACAATCCATATTGGTCACGATCACACTTGACATTTTACTGGCATCCGATACCCAATTAATATAATTCACGTCCTTTTTCTCAAGCTCTCGACGTAGAACCATGTGAAGATATAAGACTGCTTTTTCTTTAGCCCCTGATATCTTGTATGCCTGTAGGAATAAGGTACATACAACAATAAATAAGACCATAATACCATTTGGCACATTATGGACTCAGGCAGATTAGGGAATTATTAATGATCCACAAATCTCCGAAGTGAATTCATTTTTAATGTAATAAAAAAAGCAATGAAATACACAATTCCAAAAAGCATATAAATTAATACGTAAGGAGGAGGAGACAGTAACTAGTTTAATTTATTGCAATCGCAACTGTATTTTACATTACCTGTCCTAAATAAAATAAAACGTAAGTGAACATGTCTTGCAAAGTTTCGGAATTGAGTGAGTCGAGCAAGGACAAAGTTGGGTATGGCTTGAGTGATACTGGATTCTGAGACTGCTCAATTTTGTAAGTGTGGTACAGTTCTTCTGCCTTGACGAGAAGCTCCAATGCCTCACTTTGCTTATCCCTCTCTGAACAAACAATTGCAAACCGAATATGCTCATAGATGTACATAAAATGACACCTTCTAATACCAGCATCTACTTGGTCGACTTCTCGGGTTCTTGAATTTCGAAAACACAATTCAATATGTGATAGGCACCTGGTGGGATACATTTAATTATTACACAATTTTGAAATTCTAACACAATCTTCTAAAATGAATATAGTAAAATAAAAATTATAGGAACACCAATACTATGTCATTAATATATTTGTGGATCTATGAACTCAACTGCTTGTGGTAATTTTCGGACACTCCATACTCCTCACAAAGCTCATACCATTTTGCCAAGGAAGAAGTTGCATGAATTAATGCAAATTCAAGTAAAAATGTCAACGCAGGATCTCCCGAATAGTTTTGGGCTAATGATACCATTTTTTTTTGTACAGGTATAATAGCTTCGAGAGCTTTATAGATATTGTAGAAGGGTTCGTCCCTTACTGGACTTCGCTCTAAAGCAAGGAATGACTTCTCTTTCAGTAGTTTTGCCCATGCTGAAACTTGTTTTTCTAATTCGTTGTCATTCTCAACCGTGCAGTCTATCGTCGATTCTGAGTCCAATAGCAGTAGTTCCCCAATTCTTGACATTGTGTATAAGTTTGTCTAAGTACCACTGACTGACCATACAAAACGATCTGAAGGGAAAATATAAATAATGGGTTATATTTCCAACATTAAACATCGTTCATCGCTCAACTTCACAATTCAAAAAACCAAAGATAGTAATTACCACACGTTTGTAGACAAATATAATGTATAAAGGATAGCATGAACAGTAATATTAAATATACATGGGTTTATTATTATTTTTAGAATAATTTTGAGATTCTACATGATAGAGTTAGTTTTTAATTGTCAATGCAATTTCATACCGGGGTAACGATCCAATTTTAGACAGTGAGTGTTGGATATAAACTTCTAATTTTAAACGCAACTATACACAGGCAGACAGATGACGTTTACACTTACGTTTCTCAAATCTCACGGACTCAGAAACTAAGAAGTGACACAACAATTTTGCTTGAGACTGACTGTACCGCACCGTCAACCGTATTTTAATAACAATATATTATAATATTATTACTGTATTATGTTATAATAATTTGTATTCAGAGGTACCTAGCTGTTTGATCTGTTAATCTGCTTTATTTTAGTAATGCAAGATTCTTTTAACAGAAATGAAAAAAGCTCATACTGACTACTGAAGAGGCGTGCTACGAAAGACTGCAAACTATTTCACTGATAGCCCTGTGGTTTCCTCTTAGGATCTAGACCTAAACTATTGTAGGGGGCTGCGCAGGCAGTAGCTGCTTTGGCTGCCAACTCGAAAGCGCACAGCGCAGCCTGTGCTAAAGTATAATGAACAGATATAATAAGTCACAGTGGTAGTTAAAAGTGGAATAATTGTATTAGAATTTGAATTTGCCGGGAAAATCTATTAAAAACTGCTGAGAAAAGCCAGAACGCAGTTCTTTCGTTGGCATGGGGTCGTGCATAAATGTCGCCATTGAAATATCCCGACTTCTAGGGCCCTATTACAACCCTGTCACCAGCATAACTATTGCGCAAATGGCTATCTTTAACATGGGATTATGTCATCATATCAATATCCATTTACCCGTTGACCCTACTCGTGAAGTCAGTTATGGACAATCCCCATTGGATTTGGCATGTAGTGAAGTAGTGTGTGTCTAGTTGCGTTTTGCGTTATCTCAAGTTCTCAAGTGTCTGGTCTGAAGCTTGTCTTTTACGCAAAATACTAAGCCGCCATTTGAGATTTAGTGTAAAATTTCTTCAGTGGAGGATTAAAAGTGCACCCAGTTTACATAACAGTGAGGAAAAAGAGTGGCTTTATTACGGCTTACCTTTCACCAAAAGTGAGCATGTTCAATTAATTGTCAGTGCTATATCTCAAGTTTTAGCACTTTTTGAGGATCTAGGTAGACCGGTCGTGTTTCTTTTCACCTTGGAAAAATAATTCATAAAATTCAAGGAGAAGCTAAACTTAGCTGCATACCAACTATTTATGAAACTCACGATTGAAAATCTTAAATTCACCTTCTTTTGGAAACAGATACATTTTCTGCGGAGCTAAATGAACCATCACTAAACTTATCAACAATGAATGCATACGAAGTCCGTGTTCAAAAAAAGCCTCCACGGTACTAAAACAATTTCATCATTTACTTATGTGTGATTTATACCCTGTTGCATTGTACAGTGTAACGTAACATGTAGGAAGAGTTATTTAGTAATACGTATACTTAGGTATGGTAATATTTCATTAATTTCTCCAGTAGCAAAAAAAATATGCCACATTTCGTCCAGCCAGTTTTTATGGCTTGGCTGGTGGGGTGTAAATAAAATATGATTAAGGATTCCTACATTTAAAAATATTTCACCTTTTAAAATATATAATAATATGCTATTAGAGTCACTTGAAAATAGCATAATATGGTTTTACTACATCATACATCATATACATTAAAACCTTACACACCCAACATTACAGAGCTTTGCTTGCTGGGATTTTGACCACATTTACTAACTGCTTGTACAACATGGTAAAGCAACTCGGATGCACATTAATTAAGTTGGCATATAGGCTCTTTCGTGTTTGGTATTCTTATAATTGTGCATACATTGGCTACAAGTATTTTAGTTACTTTGAAAATCTGCTTTGTCGTTTCAAAATAATTTAGAATTAGATGTTCCGACTTGGTGAGTTCATAATTCGAGTACTTATGACTTATACTTATAATTATTGGATCCGGATGAGGTTGTTGGTGATCTTGCAATGATCCCAAATCCCAAACCACTCCTAATAAACTTTTGTTGCATTCGATTTCATTCAGTCAGTAAAATCATCTTGCAGCCCCAGCTCGCAGTGGTTTCAGTCAGTTCCAGGCTTTAGTTACATCTTTCGCGCCCTCACTCCACAAGATTCTCACCAAATATTAATCCACGGTCGTCCGCGTTTTGCTAGTATGATTCTATATGATCACAGGGATCAGTGAACAGTCTCCAACACTTTGCTCTTCTTGCTCCAATGTGACTACTAGTTAGCCACCGCCACCAGGTCTACATTTTGAATTACATACCTGCTGAATTAAAAGTGAGTAACAAAAGTTAAAGTCGGATTAGTAGCTCGGTCGACACAAGTTAAGTTTTGTGATGAAGATCGAATTAAGTACGTAGAACTTCAGTGCGTCTGTGGAAATTCCCCTACAATCTAAAAGATTCTTGCAGTCTGTCAACTGTAATCTGTAAAATTCTGAATTCTGTACGTACGCATTAGCGCTAACACCCGGTGTAGTAACTAAAATTATCTGATCTGAAATCTGAGCCCATAAAACTTAATCAGGTCACGTCAGAGGCAGGTGTTACAAAAGAAAACAAGTGCTTCATTCATCATTGTGAAATTCGCAACTTACGATATGTGATACAACTCGAAGACAAATATTACTAAAGAGTGTATAGATATTTCAAGATGTAAGAGCTAAAAATTGGGATTATTATTATTAATTAGTGCGAAAGCGTGGAGTACAAATGTAAAAAAGCATAGATGCTAAAATTGGAAACGTGAATAAAACAACTACCACCCGGTGAAGTTTACAGCTTCGTAACCTCAAACCTACCTGCAAGCAGAAACGTTTAACTTCTTAAATTTTTTAATGCTATGAACCATTCTAGTACTTAATATTCGTTGTTTCTCGAAAACCAATGAGAATATAAGAGATTGTGTGGCCTACAGTTAACAGTGTAGCAATGTAATCACTTTCAGACCAGTTTGTCCGTGCCAAAGACTAACCACAAACCATAAGCTTTTTTGGTACCCTATCTGTGGAAGGTAATTATTTTTGTTGTTATATTTGTTTTTATAATTCCTTCGTATACTTGTATTTCAAAAACTGGATGGGAAACTATTAAAGTATTTGCACAATATATTTTGTTGTGGTCAGAGTTAATTATTGAGTATAGTGTGTTTGTGTTAGTAATATTGTATTCGAGAACAAGAGATGTATCTCAAATCCTTTAGGATTCTTCCCGGGAAACATTTATTATTATTATTATTATTATTATTATTATTCGAATTGAATTAAACATTTCAAGCGACAGTCAACAGTAATTAGGAAGGGTTGATTTCCTTATATTTTGTATATTCAGCAGTATATAATTAACCTATTTATTAATTTCAGATCGGCAGAATGAATTGGTCGGAGGGAAACGAGGAGCAGAACCCACCTCCGCCTTCCGCCACAGAAGATGACTTATTTGTGTTTGGCTACAGTTGCAAAGTCTTCAGAGATGATGAGAAAGCGTCCTGGATTGAAGATGGGAAGCATTTAATTCCATGGATGGGTGACTCTGAGAGTGGGCTCCTAGTCGACCGATATGATGGACGAGGAGCACTCATGGATCTTCGGAAGTATGAGCCCCCTTTAGGAGGAGCGAATTATTTAGAGAATCTTACCCCGGAAGAGCTACGGATAGAAAAACTCTGTGATCAGGAAAGATATCGTGATTTTGATGAAGATGCAGAGTATGATGAAAATATTTATCAGGAAGCAGAGTTCAAAAGACTGCAGATGGCTGTGAATGAAATGGATAAAGATAGGGAAGTAAATGTAAAGGAAATCAAAAGCACAAAAGAATATGGCTCCGTGGGCTATACATACAGTGACAACCAAATGCTCATGGGACCAGAACCAAAAAAATTCCAAGATGAACTCCCTTACACACAACCTCAAGATCTTATGATCCCTGTTGAAATTCTTCATCCTCTTACCATGAAGAGTCATGCTATCATCGAAAAAACGGCAAAGTTTATAGCAAGTCATGGAACTCAAATGGAAATTATCCTCAAAACAAAACAAGCCAAGAATCCTCAATTTGACTTCTTAAGCCACAATGATCCGCTCAACCCATACTATAAATTTCTTGTGTATGCAATCAAAAATAATTTGTATAAACCACCGGATGAAATTGCGTACCCGGACGAGTCATCCTCCAGTGGTAGTGACAAAGGAAATGAAAGCGGGGACAATTCTTCAGGGGACGATGATGGCTACTTGCATCCTAGTTTAGTGAAGAACTCCTCTGACATTACACAATTTATACCTAAAGGAAGTTTTAAGCCTTCTTCGAATTGTAGTTACTCCATGCTTGTGTCAAAAATACGGGAAGTGTCCTCCGAGCAGAATGCTCGTAGTGCAGCTAATAATGCAAGTTTGGAATTAGCAGAAAATAATGACCGGAAGGCAATAGCATCTCGTAGTACTAATCATAGTACAAATTCCATTCCTGGCTTCCCTAGTGCTAGTGATGTCCCCACGCCTCAACAAATTCATTCTATGCCACATTCTCAAGACCAACTCATCATTGAAAAGATGGCAAATTATGTTGTTAAAAATGGCCCTGATTTTGAAATGATGGCTCGGACAAAAGGAGACCCTAGATTTGCATTTCTTGATACCACACATGAACACAATTGGTACTATGTCTCCTGCAAAGAGCGGAGTTTGATGGAGGCGAAAGCTGTAGTTGCATCGAAAGGTTTTGTTAGTTACACCAAAGTAGAGTCAGACAATGCACCATCCCTAGCATCCTCACAACAGCAAAACGTGTCCGTGCCAACAACGTCTATCGGTGGAACACTCACATCGACATCGCATTCATTTCCTCGAGCTCAAAGTCAATCCTCTTCTGGGACTATCTCAGCAGCAGGAAAAACCGTCAATTCTGTAAATCGAATACGACTGAAAGACTCATCGGCAGCTAAAGGGAAAGTAGACAAGGAAAAGCTTATAAAAATCTCGTCTTCGTTACCAAATTTTACCTCGGTCCTAAAACAAAAGAGTATCGAGGACGAAGAGGAGAATTCAGCAGACAAGGATCTGGATGCAGTTAATTGCAAATTATCTGCTGCTAATAAAGATAAGGATGAGGATGAAATCCGCAGGATAAAAGAAGAAAGGCGAAAGAAAGCAGCTCTTTTTCTCCAGCGTATACAGAAGACGCATCCCATCGCTATCCAAACAACAAGCCAAGATGCTCCTCTGACGATCCCAGAGGTCGTCTCTGATGTTGAGTCAGTTCCATCCCCTACTAATACAAAATCAGAGTTGTCCCCTGTAACAGGCACAGCAGCCGTAGCCAGGGTAGAAATTCCGTGTCAAGCTCCTCCTGTAATATCCGTCGAATCAGTAAATACCCAAAGTGTTCAAAATCATCAAAGAAAATCAATGGATTCCCCTTTAAGTCCAATCACAAATGCTGATGTTACAATGGAATCGAGGGAAGTAATAAGAGAAAGAGTAAAATCATCAGGCTCAAAAAAGAGAGATAAATATCGAGATCGAGGTAAAAACAAGGATGAGGAAGGCTGTAGTCGCAACAGAAGTGATCGTAGAAGTCGTAGTCGACACAATCACAGAGACAGAAGGTCACGCTCGTCCAGTCTTTCCGATTCTAACGATAGCTCATCCACTTCCTCATCTTATTCTTCCCGTCGCAAGAAATCAAAGAGGAAGCATTCCAAGAAAAGCCATAAGAAAAGAGATCGATCTAGATCGAAAAAATCAAAAAAACACCGTCGTTGACTCGCTCTTGGTGTTCTTACGTGTAGACTTAAATTAATTTAAAATTTATTATTGAGATATTATCTTACCGTTGCGGTTAGGTCGATTTTACGACTTTTGCCGACCAGCAATATTTTGTTTTTTTATACTTGTACCCATACCCCAAATAAACATTACATAACATACATACTTGTAGTAACCTCTAAATATTGCAAAGGGTGCCTTTGAAGTTAATATTTACAATAACTCTCATAAATTATCAAAAAAATTAAAATCAAGTATGTGAACACCTAGGAAGTAACTAGTAATACTGTATACAACAAACAATGTATCTAGATTGCAACCTTCATGTTCATTCTTAATATTGGCAGCCTTTGGAATATGGTCTGCTTATAAAAATACAGTACGTTTAAATCAGTCTTCGCCTGACTATAATTTTTGGATTTGTGTTAGGAGTGTGACTCTTTAGAAACATAACTTCATATTTCAGATAGATAAACTCCAAATAAGGATCACGCTGTAATCCCATTCCGATTTTGACAAGTTGAAATTCTCTGATTTTGAATACAAATGTAAATCAACGTTTATTGTTTTGTTTTGTTTATTGTACCAATTTATTATACTTACAGCTAAATATATTGTAGGCGATTGTAGATAATTCAACAATCCGAATTTATTGTTCGAATATGAATATACCGATAAATAACTTGAGTAAGTGTAATTTAACCATGTCATGACCGTATACAGATACATTTTTAAAATTTGCTTACCTTTTCATAGACGGTCTTTAGTTTATGCTTGTAATGATTTATGTTATGATAGCAGATAGGTACACAAACTTACATAGGTAAATTTAATTTTAGTAATAGTTATGCCAATAGTATAACTAATTAATGTGAATATTGAGAATGTGTGATGAATTTTTCCTAATAAATGCCCATGGTGGCTTATTTATTGCACAACTACCAGCGTCTAACTTATTTTATGCTTGACATACTTTAGTTCACAGAATTACCGTACGTAATTGCTAAAAGGACAGTATTATGTGAAACCCTCTCCTCGGACGTTATCGTGATACTCGACATTTTTGGCCTTGAAATCAGCATTATTTATAACGCATTAAAGGGAACTTTATTTACACTAATATCATTGACACAGTTATACTTGCCGTGAGGACCCATTAAAAAATAACAGTGTTTAGGCAAAAATATTAATACTATTATTCACAGATGGGTTAACAATGAGACGGATTTGTTCAATATAAATGACCGTATGCAATCGTAGTTGATCTTTGAATTTCGGCCAGAGCAGCTGCTTTTTTATTACCATTAATATGTATGAACATTGAAGTTTTAATTTTTTGCATCTGTATTTCAAACAGAATCCGTGGACCAACGTGGACTGATGAGGAAGTTCACAAATTGTTCCATGTTTGGAGTCAGCCTAATATATTTAATGGATTTCTGAATGAAAAGTATGTCTGATCTTAGAATTTAAACACTTATATATAATGTTAAATAAGAAATGCACATATTCATACATATATATGCAGTTTGTATCTTTTATAATTTTATCGTAAGTACAATTGAGTTGCAGTAAATTTATTGTTCGACCAAAACTGTGAATTACAACTACGTACTACGTGCAAACGTTACTTGCGTATAATAAAATTAATTTTTGTGAATCTTTCAGACGAAAGCGAGAAGTTTTATTTCGAATGTCATCCGAGCTAATCAAGCTAAATGTTAATCGATCATGGGAAGAATGTCGTGCGAAAATAAAGAACTTGAAAGGCGAATATAAGAAAGCGAGGGATGGGAACTGTCCCCAATCTTTCAAGCACTTCACTTGGATGGAAAAGATTCTAAATGATGGTGGTGAAACTGGAGCAAATAAGCTAATTAGTGTGATCTCCTGTACAGCAGCAAGCGAGGAGCATGATATTGACGAAGATAGCCAAGAGCATGAACACTCTCATGTTGGAGATGGAACTCAACAGCCCGTTCAAATAGAATTCAGTATTTGAAAATAAAAGCTAACAGAAGTTTTTTTGTCTATTGACTATAACAATTCAAAAACTATTCATTTATTAATTATTGTTGTGTAATTTTTTAATAGAAATAATGCCTACAAACGTAATAGATTTTGGGAGCATGAAAAGGGATGGTATTCCAATTGAAATATCTCCTGAAGGTAATTATTTGATACCTCACACAAATTTCATTACTCCTGATGTGGAAACAACTGGGGATGTTCATACAATCAACACGGATGAAAATGAGGAGACTCATGAAATAAATGTATTGAATTCCAATCCGTCTCACATTCAAAATTCTAACATTAAAATTGAACAACCTCATTCCTCTCATGTCGAAGCTAGGGAAGTATTAGACGCGGAACATGGCACTTCTGTCATTGTTATTACCACAACGGAGAATATAAATTCAAGTGAAAGTAGCCAATCTTCTTCTCCCCTCCCATCAGCAGATCACTGCCGTGGTCAGGGACCATCCAACCCCAAACAGTACCCGTACAGACCAAGTTACACAGCTGCTGGGAAGAAAATTAAAAAATCAAATTTAAGGGAGATTAATCTCAAAAGAAGGAAACTTCACAGTTTAAGTGAAACAATGGCTGAGACGATAGATCGGGTTTTGACACGCACAACGGATGCACTCATCAAGGAATTTAAAGCTAGTGAAGATCGCTTCATGGAATGGGAAGAAAAAACCCGAGCCGAAGAACAGCTGCGGGAGGAAAAACTGTTACAGCGTTTTATAAGCGCAATTGGCAGTAAAAGTAATTCGAAAGAAACAGTAGAAAAGCAGGCGTCGAAGGAAGAAGGTTTTATATTTTTTGTTTACTGTTTTATTGTATGCACAATGGGATAGTAGGCTGTAAGTATCTACCGTGTTTCTTCTTATAACTCTCTTCTTTAGGGACTCCCTAATAGGGAGTTACATAAGACTTTGCTTTAGGCCTGGGAGTAATTAGAAATCAGAATATAAAAAGGCTGTTTTTCATTTTTTCATTTTATCCAATACTAAATACCTTGGGATTACTTAGCGACCCGGGAGGTACAGATATTAGAAGAAATACGGTACCTGCATACTTTATTTTTATTTTTATATATTTTATGATTTAAGTTTCATTTGCTTATTACAGAAAAAGAAATGCAAGAACGCAAGCGTATTCTGAGCGTGATCCGATCATCCGACGATCCTTGTGCTATGGCATTTGATTTATTGGCCACCAGACTAACTACTATGTTAAGTGACCAGCAGCAGGAAACAGATCAGAGTTTGTATCAGTGGGAATCGAAGATGCAAAAGCAAGAAATGAAACACACAGAAAATTTGTTCTCTATGATTCTTAACGCTGTCAAGTCTAATCATGAATCTGATTAATATCAGTAATTTTCTGCTTTCTGCCACTGATATGCGGAACATTTGCGCGAAATAAAAACAACTCGTTATGAGCGTAATTTAAGCATTCTTCGAGATGTGCTTTATTTTATTAGATTGTACTGAGATATTGCAATTATCCATTTATTATTTGTAAAATATTTTCTTTGTATCCCTTATCTCTTTTACTGTTAGTTGTATAAATGATTTTCAAGAGATATAATATTAATAATTAATATATTTAAAATAAACAAAATTATGTACTATTAGAAGTAGTAGATCCATAGTGTTTCCATTAGATCGCTTTTCATTGAGAAAAATTGCGCTTATTTGCATGTATTTAAATTCTTAGTGAACATGCTTTATAAATAATATGTTATAACATCACTACAAGGTAAATAATTTAATTAGCTATGTAAATAATTATATAATTGTTAAATGTTATTATTGCCACTTGCTGCATCTTTCAAAGTCCCAAACAAGTAATGATGCATACAATGCTACACTTAGGTACAATAAACGACTATGACTATTGAGCAAAATGTAAACTTATATAAAACTCCATTGCATTACTTTGCTGTATGCATTAACAATATTGAAAAACAATAATTCAGAACTACTTAAAAACGAGTATAAGATCATTCATGGAAAAAATTATTTACATTTACAGATATTCGATACCCTTCAAATCTTAAGTAGCTGGCACATGAATGAATCGCATAATCACACCATATATAGATCACTGCATAAATAGTATAAATATGATTACCAAAAAATAACACGAACCTTGATAATGACATATGGTCTAAAATTGCATAGGTATTTGCATTAGCATTATATTTGTTCATGTCTTAAGAAACTAATGAAGACTCAGTTATAAAGAGTACAAAGAAACGAAAATGACAAAATCAAGATCGTACACATACAAAATACTATAGCACAAAACATTCCTTCGCTTATAATTAGTAGGTATTGTAAAATAAATTAGAGTTCAGACTTTATATTCAAAATACGGGGATTTTCGTACGAGGTGTATTGATTAAATCGTCGTCTAAGGTTAACAAGATCTGCAATACCACAATTTAAAAAATTACTTCACCTACTTATAGAATTTACAAAGAAAAATTTAAATAAAATTGTGCTTAAAATATCCAGGACTTACCATAAATGAGAAAAACATACTGGCTGCGGAGAGAAAGTGCCAAATATCATGTGTATCATAGAATCGAAATATGAGACACTCCCGATTAAATGTGCGAGATTCTGCAGGTGTCATCTGCCAGGATGTGGAACGATGAATAAATACAAAAATCGCAAGAAACCAAAATACGCAAGATAGGAGTATGTAAATCAATGGCTGGCATAATATTTTCTCACGATGAGTTAACTGCAAAAAGCATTAACAAAACATAAAAATTGGGTAAAACAATTCTCAAATATTTAGACATTTATGCTACGACAATGATTTTCAATTAAAATAAGTCTTATTGAGTCTTACCTTCATAATTATGTAGAAAATAATATAGAGGAGTAGATTTGCCATAAAAATAAGCAGGAGATGTGAGGCAAAATCGTGATGACTTGTCCGAACAATGCCAAAACCTGCAATGGCCCAATTAGCTAGATTCGCTACTATTAACAAAACCATTCTATCCACGTAAAGCGGGCGCAGACATGAAATTGGGCCTGCTAAACAGTCATTCTTCCAAGTTAAATAAACTCTTCGAAGTATTCCTATGTCTGCCGTTCAAAATTCAAAAAAAATATTCCATAATAATTATTACATTTAACAAGTTTTGAAACAAAGAACCAAATGGCATTTTGCATGTCCGAAAAAAAACACACCGTTGTGTATCATGTTAATATTTGATTTTATGGTTATTTTTTACCCAGTCTCCAGCGACCCAAGTAGTAAATCTGGACGGAGAGAAACATGCAGACGGACAAGTGTAATGTTGTAAAAAATATCCAGAAGTAAATGCTACCATCCATTACACCTAAGACACCGATTAAAACGACAAACGCAAGGCTTGCAAAAGTCATATACCTGCATCCAAAATACATTTGATGTATTAGAATTAGAATGTAATCCTCACTCTAATTTGATAATATTTGACTAAAATTACCAAGTTAAATTTTTTAAAATTATTTTTATAGCTATCGTCGATAAACGAACAGCTTCAACTTACGCGCTAGCGTTAATATCTGGATGCCTAGTTTGGTAAATCTTGAGAATGCACAGAATTGAATTGACGTACATAAAACACGTATCTGCAGAAAAATCAGAATCAAAGTATATAATTATACATATCGTAGATCTATTTATTTTGAGTTTAGTTTTTGGAAAGCCCATTTACTTAAACACAATAAAAGGATGTTCTTCGAAGTATATAGAGAGAGGTGATCTCTTACCGAACTGAAAATTTGAATGATTTGGGCAAACGTGGTAACAAGCAGAGAGAAAGCCTTCCATAATCAGAGCAACTCCCATGGCATAAAATAAACCGAAATGGACTGGTATTCCAAAATGCTAATCACCAATAAATCAGGTTAATTTCTGAATCATATCACCTCCATTACTTGCAATTAGTTATAACAGTTAGTTAAATAACATGAAAATTTTAAACTTACAATATCAACCCCACCGTTCGTTAACAAAAATTTCTCATGCATACGATTTCGCCTTGCCACGAGCAAAAGAAATAAAACACCTAGCATTATGTACCCAAGATTAGAGTACACATGATTGAAGTCACTAAGTATCCAAAAGGGATGAGAGCACAAATAATTGTAATAGCACAAGTCTTGATTACCAGTTGTATGGAGCACCTACGTGTATCAAGATATATTGTAATTGTAAGGACTGAAATTAAATCTTAAATTAACAAGGTTCTTTACCAATTAAGTTTAAAAAGTTACACTATATTTTCGTCTGGAATTTATACCTTTTGATAAGTAAATACAAGTTGCACAACAGGCAAAGCATAAAAAACTGCCACAGTGAGTAACGTCCAAACATATAGTTGTGCTTTTTTCCCGAGCACTCTTGAATTTTTACGAGCCAAAGACGACACACATAAGCATGCAGTAGTTCTGCAATATTAATTAGTTTATAATCCTATTTATGTATAAATTTTCAATCAGAATTTTTCATTAAAACTGAACTTCTATATACTTGCTGTAATTATACCTAAAAATATCCTTTTCCCGATTCGCATCTTCCATCATATCAATGTCAGTCTCATCAATCGACGAATCGGAATCTAACCAATGACTTTGTGAAGTAGAAGCTGTGTTATTATCTAATTCTCCAAGAATATCCGTGGACTCCTGAGCGTAACACGGTGTCGATGTTATTATTGATCTTGGCGCAGCAATAATTGGTGAAAGATCGTTTTCTAGAGCATTATTCTCTTCGGGCTCAGTTTCCCGCTGGTTATTTTGGCTGTCAACGGCATCCACGGGAAATTCGATCGGCGAATTTCTGACAGTAATGAAATTAATGGATTTTAATTTTATTTAACATAGGTATTTTGTTTCATTCAAAGCCCAAAATTCGGCCCAAAAGGCAGTAAGCGGTAGAAGTTTAAATAACGAAATTCCAGGAAGTCATTATATTTTTTATTTTAAAATGAAAAAGGCCAGGGGTTGTTAAAAATTAATAGCTTTACATATTTTGACATATGAATAGCACTAACAACTTACTTGAACATGTAACAACATGAGATGAGGAATGCAAAGAAGTAGAACAAAGAGAAAACTCCAATTGTTCCAACAGTGGCAATGACATACTCCAGGTCCGTAATTTTCTCATCCACCATAAATGTGACATTTTTCACTCTGGGACTCTCTCTGGATGTGATAAGTCTTGCATCTTTGGTACATTGCGTATCATCTGAATGAACCACAAAAACTACGTAGAATCCAAGAGGGAAATCTTCTTTCTAAAGACATTACATAATGCAAATTACTTAATTAATATGGAACAGCTCATGCTAAAAGCTGCCAAAGAAAGTTAACAATACCTACAGTTTAAATTCGAAAGAAATGAAATGAATGTGAATGTGAGTGGATAAAATGTAGTTCAAATTAATTATACCAAAATTGTCATTCCAGCTTTAGTCATCATAGTTTGCCAGTAACCTTCAAATTGCACATTGTTCTGTTGATCTAGAACTGGACACTGCAACAAATAAACACAATTGTTATTTTATATAACGCAGCTTAAACAAGGTTAGAATTTAATAGGCGAGTTAGAGCTAAAATAGTCTTAACCCCAACCGTTACTTAAATGATCAAGAACAATAGAAACATTACAGAAATAATTCATTACAAGTATCAACTCAAAACGTTATGATTACCGACATATTCTGAACTGAGACAGTCATACATATCGTATCTTCTGATAATACTTTGAGCAGTACATATTGGGAGGCTGTAGGTGGGAACAGAAATTGAAAAAATCTAGGGGACGGAGGAGAGACTTGTGTGTTGTATTGACTCTCCAATCTGAGGAAAAAGTAAAGCAGGCAAAAGAGTTAGTATTTCGTAAGCTTTAATTTACAATAAGAATTAAATTGACGATTTTCAAAAACCCACTTTTTAAATTTTTATGTTGAAGAAATTACTTACTCCATGACGAAATTAGACTCGATGGAGACAAGAATAGAAAACCGTTCGTTACATTCGCTTGAGGTGGATACACTAACAAATATGGCCTGTTCTTGATCCTCTGGATCACTACTGTTATTTATTAAAGTATCACTGCACAAAGTTCGACTTGCAACGGAGTACGTGATCCTGCGAAAACCATGCAGACAAGCCCATTTATGTATTTGTATCGGGCAAACCAAACAAAAGAACCATAGATCATATAGGAATCGCAATGAGTCATGTAATAAACCTAGTTTTTTTAAACTGACTAGAAACGAATAAATTCCTATTTGTATTTTTACTTTTGTGTTCCAACTTTAGCCATAACCGGAAGCTGCCAGGACAGTACTTGCTTCTCCTGTCGGACAACGAACATGATCGGATAGTCTGGATTTGCATCATCCGAACTTTCAACGTGTACACGTACGTCGCCAGACTAAATTAAGACAATTCAAAAAAACGACAACCGACAAAGGTTGTTTTATGTCACATATAAACGCATGTACGCTGCAGGTTTTGATCCAACAGAATATGATAGTATTTCAATTTTATTAGGTGTATCCTACAATTAAATATATCGTTGGTTTTTCTTACAAATGATTGATTACGAATATCTGACGTGTTAAATGTGTACTGATACACATATTCAACACTGCTATTAACGGTACGAACGTCCGTATTCCCCATGACACCCGCCAGAACTATAGTGTCAATCTTAGGACTCTTTCTTCCGAACCCATTGCAAGGTGAAACTATAATTGTTCCTATGATCGACACAACTGCAGCAAACCATTTTGCATAGAAGGTACTACTGTTGACCAGCATTGCAACTGATTAAATAGTTATTTTCTGTATATGGGTATATTTGGTTCCAAATAATTTATCGATCTCGTACAAACCTAACGTTGTAATATCGAAAAATCACAAGTCTTCATTCCGCTTTTCAGAATGACGTTGTTGTTTTTGATTAGGATAACAAGACGTAATCTGCAAAGAATAAAAATACAATAGTATTATTACTACTATTATATTATATTATTTTACATGCCAATTCCAATTCACAACAAAATACATTGAGTTATAGGATTATGAATGTGAATCAATATACGCTGATACAATCGACTTGAATTGACAGCGACTTCTCGGTCTCGGTCTTTCGGCAACTGTATTGAACATTGATAGTAAGTTATGCGTGACGCACAATTTACGAAGTTAGAAGTATGGATAAAAATAAACTGTTCATTTACAGAGCTTTTAGGATAAGTACGTCATTCCGCTGTACTTACAAATTGTTGATTGTACTTGTACGTACATACGTATATTTCAAGTCTTAAATACTTTCAATGCAAGATACATTAGCAACTGACCAGAGGAGAAATTATTGGCAATCCGACTGTCATAGTGAGGTTTGTTTTCTTATAGTTAATTAATTACTGAAACAGGACGCAAGCTCAACTTTTATTGATTTTTGGGACTTCAATGTCACACACAACACAGAACCAAGACAAAAGCGAACCGCAATCAACCACTATTACATGTCATGCATGTGGCAAACAATAATAATACGCTGATGTGATTTACAATTTACGCGGATAACGTAGTTTACTTACATAAACAGCGTTCTTAGTTATAATAGTTATTGGTTGCAGGTATATGTTATATTAGTATTATGTAACTCTGGATCTATTTGGTCTGTCAATCGGATAATAAACAATAAAATACAAACAAGAATACACCACCGTCACCCGTCACCGACGACGGTACCTGACACGAAATTTTTAGAATTCTAATAACTTACCCATGGCCAACGAAAAAACTAAGTAGTCAGGAGAGAGCAGAATCACGAAGCTCAAATAAAATACAAAAACCAAGCACTGACTAATTTTCAAAATTACGGAGGATGAACTTTTGACAGGCCTCCCCACTCCCTATTGCTGATTGTAATTATGTTGACAAGAATCTGAATTCTGTTGACTGTTGTAATCTGAATGTCTGTACTCTCTGTACTGTATTGAAAATACGTCGGATTCAAGTGAACCCTCCTAACTCCTTTCCTTTCCTTCCTTACGTATAGAGAGACTTTTTCCTTTCCTCTTTGGCTTTCCTTTGCTTTTGCTTTGCATATTATTACTATTATTATTTGATTTTCATTTCCGTGAATGCGTAATTAAACGTCACTGACACTGAGTCACTACCGTCACAGAGAGAAAATAAGGGAAACATTAAATAGTAAATAAACAAGGGGCAATAATATTATAGCGATTGTCTGGAGCTGCACTGTATAATATATTCGTTTTTAGTGTACTACAACTTCCACATAATTGTAGAGAATAAGCAGTGGGCTAGTAAGTAAGTACTTTAAGTATGTATTTAATGCATTAAGATTCTAATCTTCCGTTTACAATTTACCTTTTATCCTATAACGGTTCACGGGGAAGTGTAATTGTCGCTAATTAGTACACCTACTAATACCTATACTTACCGTATTTCCTGTAATAATAGACGGGCCTACAATAGTGGACGGGTCTGGGCCGGAGTTCGGAGTTTGAATAGTAGATGAGTAGTAGACGGGGTCTACTATATTACAGGAAATATGGCAATTATTTCTTCATTGTCAAGCACCGATAGACGGATTTCAAGGAATGGACAGTGCGCATAATTTGAATATGGAACTCTGCCCTTAATTTACATGAACTTACATATTAAATTAAATTATGCCTAAGCCAACAAATAATGTAAATCCTTGATTTCGAACAACGCAGTAAGTATGTTAATGTAAATTAGAAATCTTTTTATTCTTTTTACGGTTATTAATTTTTAAACTGCTTTTACAGAAACTAATTTTTTTCGGAATTTCTTAAAGTTCATGCGGACCATATAGCAAGTAGAAATGGAAGAGTTTGGCGTAATAGGACAGTAGATAATATTTATTCATTAATTATTTAAATATGTATAGCTCCATTCTTGTGTTGAACTTTGACTGCGTCTTGAGAAAGTGAAACGGGGCGTGTATTTAACTATGGGCTTGTACCCAGAAATACCTAAAGCATGGAAATTTTTGAAATTGGAACAAAATAGAATCTTCCAACTGCAACTGTTGTCAACAAGTAATTATTAACTGGAGAAATGTGATAAGTACGTGTCCAATACATATGCATAATATTACACCCTCATTGCATTAAAGTTGACGTAGTTAATATCTTACATGACGCATGTGATTAATTAAACCTAATGTAATTTTTAAAATGGTTTCAAGCAAAGAATCCTAAAACACTATAACTAGCTTTTGTCAGCACATACAATTTAAGTTTATTTTTCTTTCATTCCTACCTATCTACATAATTTACCGGAATTTTCACACTTTTGAAATACTTGTCCAATTTCAACGTGCTATATACCATTAGAAAGGTAATGACGAGTAAATTTCAAATAACGCAAAAGTTAAGAGTTTATCGACAAACGTTTGCCA